>JBBMEF010030715.1:0-15990 GCA_037832685.1 Sicyos baderoa | reverse complement strand
ATCGAAACCGTATTTCAATCGAAGGACAAGTTCACCAAAGTCCACGGTTATATACTAGGCAAACTGAATGCAAGAGTAGTGGTTGACATGGTAATGGCTGGTAATGAAATGTTGGAGTTATCCGTTCCTGTTAACGAAGAACTCCAATACCTTCACCAAGCACTTAGCAGTTTCGTTGCATTGTCTATTGCCTAGATCATTACGTCAACTGCTAACTCTAAAGAGGTATGCGTACGTAGATTTTCCAAAAGCTATTTCCACTTTCGTATTTGTTTATTCGTTGAACTAACAAACAACCTTTTTGTCAAAGGTATCTGCATCCAAGCACGGGAAGAGGACCGCATCAGCTGCACAGTCAGTGCATTCGAATAGATGGAATGAGGCGCGCCCATCAGCTGAACACTCAGTTCACTCCAAGATGCTCGTAACTGGACAATTGTGCCAAACCATGCCTTCAAACATGCCTGCATCAGATGCACATTCAATGCATTCAAATAGAGAGAAACTGTGCCCATCAGCTGAATATTTGAGCCAAACCAAGCAAGGGAAGATGATCGCCTCAACTGCTAAGGAACAGATGGCACCAAATGATCTATTTTCGATCCTTGTTCCCAACCACATACTTGTAAGTGATGTAGCATTCATTGCTCCATAGGAGATTATCCATTATTGCGAGATGGATCAAATAGGCTACACGTAGATACTTGTATACAACGCGTAAGTAACTCAATTTCATTTTCAATTGTTACAATCACATTTTCATGTACCTTAACAATTCGTAATTCATGCTTTACAGGCTCATATGGTCTACCTACAATCCGGTCGTGTTGAATAACTACTTACTAGTAGATAGTGAACGGTTCAGCTTCGCGACGAGTGTGGCTAAAACTGAACCTCACGTTAAATCACTAGATGATAAGTTGGACTCGATGACAAGTAAAAATCAATTCATATACTTTCCATTTAACACCGAGTATGTATTTCCAATTTTTCATTTTCGAACATAAGCATCATGTCCATATATATACCTCCATCACTAATAAGATGTTTGTTACTTCGTGTAGGAACCACTGGATTTTATTTGTCTTGAGTCTGGATAATAACCGAGGCTATATCTTCGACTCGCTAGACAAACAAAAAATTGATGAAAACCTTAATCGAATTGTAACTAAGTAAGTTCGTAATAATTAACATTATTTTTACTATCTAATCTTCGAGTGTGGCTAAAAAGAATTATCATATTTAGTGCCTACCGAATGTGGCATGGTCGTCACGGTTCAAAACGTCCCAAATTTAATTGGATATTAGTAAAGGTACACTTGAATCCGAATTCAATTCCCTCTTTTAATCATCATAGCATGCGTCAAATTAATTCTAATTCGTATGACTCTTTGTTTCACTAGTGCCCTCAACAATTAAGATCGGTCGAGTGTGGATTATATGTGCAACTCTACATTCGGAAGTTATTATCGAACCCTAAAACTCTCATTCCTAAACTCGTAAGTTTGATTATTTATATATTGTCAAAACTTTGTTAATATTATGTTAACCTTTTGTTTATTTTGTACCTAGTTCAACGTGAACATCATGTCATTCACTCAAGAAGAGATAGATGAGGTATGCATCGAATGGGCCCAATTTGTTGTCCAACATTTGAAACTAAAATTGTAGATATATAGGTAGAAAGTTTTTGTAGCTAACTAGGGTATAGAAAGTTTTTGGTACCTATACATAGCTAGTTGCCGAATTTGTCCATTAAACAGTAGATATGTACATACATTTCTTTTGTTATATCCGGCGGGACAAGGTCCCTTTATTTCTTTTGTTATATCTGGCGGGACAATGTTCTTTTATATATATATTTTTTGTATCTGGCGGGACAAAGTCCCTTAATATATATTTGTTGTATCGGGCGGGACAATGTCCCTTTATATATATTTGTTTTCATTATGGTTTGATACACAGGTAGTTTGTTTTTTAGAATTCTTACAATTGCGTCGTTATGCTGCCGAATTTTTATACTTTGTTTCGATATGCATGCTAAAGTGTTTAGGATATGCATGCTTAGGGGTAAAGGATTGTGATGATGGATACAATGGCCTGAAAGTTATGCATTGTGATCTTTTACAATGTATATCCTTCAAGGATATGTGCATAAATCATCACAATCCCATTTTTTTATTTAGGTATAGTGACTATTAATGACGGACACAAAGATGACTGACCTAAAATATAATATTCTAATTTGAAACTAAACAGGATCCGGAGACAACAGAAACAAACAGAATATCCTAATTCTGGCCCCACAGGGGCTATTTTTTTAAAAAAAAACTGTCTATTGTCATTGGTGACCGGCAACCGATCATTAATTAGAGTCATTGGTGACCGGCTGACGGTCACCAATGACTCTCAATGACCCTAATTTGTGACCGGCTGACGGTCACCAATGACTCTCATTGGTGACAGGCCGTCGGTCACCAATGACCCTCTTTGGTGAGTCTAGCGGTCCGACACCTGTCATAAATGATGTGTCATCAAATATCTTTGATGACTGGCTAAAGCACCTGTCACCGTTCATTAACAGTGACCGACATCTAGGTGTCAGTCATTGTTCTTCTTCCATGACTTTAGCTTTGGTGACGGTTCATCGCCGGTCATAGTTAAAAAAAGATGATGACCGTCAAGCCCGTCACCGTTTTGACAATTTCTACTAGTGTATAAATCAATATTGTCCCAAAATTAAATGGATTAAAATTGATTTATTTATAATTTTGGTCAAAATTAAAATAGGCAAGTGTAATTAGTTAGACCAAACCAAGTTCAAAATCATATGAGCATAAGCCCTTTTGAAGTTCATGGATACTAAAGTCCATGGAAACTCTATAAATAGAGAGTTTCACCTTCATTTGAGAAGGGACTAAAAAGAAGCCTGCGATAGAGAGTTTCACCTTCATTTGAGAATGGACTAAAAAGAAGCCTGAAATAGGCAACAATCTTCAAGACATCAAGACCACCTAAATAGGCTTTAAGTCAAGACTACTTAAATAAATTTATTTGAAGTTTTCTGGAAACCTTAGCTTGAAATTTCAAGCCTCTGTTTTCCAGATCTTCAGTGTGTTCTCAAATAAATGTGAAACTCTCTATTTATAGAGTTTCCATGGACTTCAAATAGACTGGGCTTGACCTATTTTAACCTAAAATTTATGAAATTTGGTAAAAATATCTTATTTTTTTGTAGAATAAAAAATATCTTATCTTCTACATTATAAAAATGATTCATATTTTTAAATAATTAGAACACATTTTAAATAAGTGGCATGTTTGTAATTTAGAGTGTGACTTAAGGGATTAAACTGTCCAAAAATGATTTCCCGCTTAATTCACACTTTAAGATAGTATGATTTTATGAAAATAAAACTATATGAGCAATAAGCTTGGATTTCATGAACTTTTTGGCCCAAGTAGGATAGGATTTTTAGCTCATTAACTTTAGAGCCTATGATTTCGTCTTGGAATTTTTGGGCTTACTATTTGGATTAATGGAAATTAATAACAAATGATTACTTTTTCTTAAAGAGATATAGTTGTAAATGACTATTTTTTCAAAAATAAACCAACTAATGTCTACACTTTTCAAATTTTTAAATTGATGTCTCTTTTTAACAATTAAGTGACTTAAGAGTTTTTTTGTCCCATAAATGCCCTTTTTAAATTTTTTTTTTTTAATAATTAAGTACCAACTTACGGATTAAGTAAAAAAAAATCAATCTTCCCAAAATAGAAGCATGATCTCAACTAATCACCACGCAACATATGAAGAGATTTTTAGTTTAAAAACATCTATATATGGAGGAAATCAAATAAATAACTATAGACGCCAAATTACATCGTTCATGCTGGTTTCATCTCGACTACTTTCGATGGGCATACTCAAATCGAATTTATCTGTAGCAACACCACAATAGGTAAGCGTTCTTTTACACTTGGGAAGCAGTCATTGGATGGTCAAAGAGTAAAGTTACTTTGACTTGATTTTATTAATCAATTAATAGGTGTATTTATACAAAAGAATGATAGGTGCAAGTGTGTATACAACTGGCCAATCTAGAACAACAATAACAGTTTTAGTTATTTACAACTAATCTGTAAACTAATCACAAGTTTAATCTAATACAAGTAGTTTATAAGTTAATACTCCCCCTCAAGGTGGTTCGTAGATATTTCGCATTCCCATCTTTGTTACCGTCGGATTCAAAACAGAGGCAGCTAAAGGCTTAGTTAAAAAATCAGCTAGTTGGGAAGACGATCGAACGTGCAGTAATTTTAACGAACCATCTTGCAATTTGTCGCGAATAAAATGGCAGTCTAATTCTATATGTTTCGTTCTTTCGTGAAAGACTGAGTTTGTGGCTATGTGGATGGCAGCTTGGTTATCGCAGAAAAGCAGTGATGTGGAAATAGGAATATGTAATTTGCGAATGAGAGATTGTAGCCAAACCAATTTCGATGTAGCTAAAGCAAGAGCTATGTATTCTACTTCAGCTGAAGATCTGGAGACGATAGATTGTTTCTTGGATTTCCAAGCATGCAATTAATGAGTCTCCAAGGAAGACACAGAATCCAGTAGTTGATTTTCGAGTGTTTGGACATGAGGCCCAGTCAGAATCTGCGAAGGCTCGCAATTGGAAAGATTTGGCTGGTGAGAACATTATTCCTTGTCCGGGTGCCATTTTTAGGTATCTAAAGAGATGATGAGCAGCCTCAAGATGAGACTTTCCTGGTTTTGCAACGAATTGACTTAGTCGATTCACTATAAAGGATATATCAGGTCTGGATATTGTGAGATACAAAAGACGACCAATGAGACGTCTGTATAATGAGGCATCGGGTAAGAGATTGGCTTCATCATTTTGTAGCTTTTTTCTGGAATCCATAGGAGTCGTTTCAGGCTTGAACTTAGAAAGCCAGTGTCTTGGAGGAGTTGAAGAGTGTATTGTCGTTGAGATAGATATATTCCATTGGTTGATCGTGTGAGTTCTAGGCCCAGAAAATATTTCAAATCTCCGAGGTCCTTGAGTTTAAATTTGTTGTTCAAAATTATTTTGAGAGATTCAATCTCTGATGTATTTGCACCGGTGATGACAATATCATCTACATATACCAATAGAGCTATGAATTTGTCTGCGGTGCCACGTATAAACAGAGAGTAATCGGAACGAGCTGGCACAAAGTCGAGAGATAACAGAGCATCAGAGAATTTTTGGAACTATTGTCGCGAGGCTTGTTTGAGTCCATAGAGCGATTTGTGGAGCTTGCACACCCATTTCTCCCCCTGATTGGATGAAGTTTGAACCGGGTGGTATCCTAGAGGTAATGTCATATAGACATCTCTATTAAATCTTCGTGAAGAAACACATTGTTTACGTCCAATTGGACCAGCGGCCAGTTCATCGAGACAACCATTGTGATTAGGACTCGAACTGTTACAAGCTTTGCAACTGGAGAGTATGTTTCCATGAAATCCAGCCCCTCTTGTTATGTATATCATTTTGCAACAAGGCGGGCTTTGTATCTCTCTATTGATCCATCCGATTTGTGTTTGATTTTGTATACCCAGCGACAACCAATGGCATGTTTGTTGATTGGAAGAGGGACGATTGACCATGTTTTATTATCTTCCAAAGCCTTGATTTCTTTAGTCATTGCAGTTCTCCAATGAGTGTGAGGAACCGCTTGAAGGGAGAAAGCTCGAAATTTTGGAGATAATTTATTATAGTCAATTTGGGAGTGTAATGGAAATTTTATTTTCCTGGTACGAAGGGAATTGTTATGTATAAGGCTACAGTGGTAGTCTTGCAGATATGTTGGTGGTTTAATGGTCCGAGTTGAGCGACGAATGGAAGTGGATTTTGAAGGAGTATGAGAAGGATTTGCAGGCATTTCAGGAGGTAAATTTGTTTCAACACTGCCATGAGGTGAAGGGGATTAAGGTAAGTTGGTTTCAACACTATCATGAGGTGAAAGATATTGAAATAAGTTGGTTTCAATACTGTCTTGAGGTGAAGAAGGTTGAGGTAAGGAGGTTGAGAGTGAGTGTTGTGTATGGTTGTTTGGAAGTGTCACTTCCTCAATTTCAAAAGAGCGAGGGAGGACTAGATTTGGAAAAGGGTCAGGAAGCTCATTTTGAAGGGTGATTGTGTGAAAAGGGTAAATGTTTTCATGAAAAACAACATCACGGGAATTGAAGAATATACGTTTGTCAATATCAAGTAAATGGTATCCTTTAATACCTGGAGGAAATCCCATGAAGACAGCCGGTATACCTCGTTGATCAAACTTCTTTCGTCCAGCCGTGAGAGTTGATGCAAAGCACAGGGTGCCAAACGATCTTATCATCGAATAATCAGGTGTGTTTCCGTTTAGCAGGGTAAAGGGAGTTTTCCAATTCAAGAGTCTAGAGTGTGTTCGATTGATCAGAAACGCTGCTGTCAATATGCATTCGCTCCAAAATGTAATTGGGACCTTTGATTGATGATAGAGAGCTCTGGCTACATTGAGGATGTGATGATGCTTGCGTTCAACGACTATATTCTGTTGAAGTCTTGCCACACAAGTGAATTGGTGCAAAACTCCTCTATCTTTGAAGAATTTGGTGAAGGAAAGTTCTGGGGCGTTATCTGATCGAAAGACTTTAATATTCTTTCCATACTTGTTAGAAATAAGATTAAAAAATTGAGGTATAATATGTAAGACATCAGATTTTTGTCGAAGCAAATAAATCCAAGTGAATCTTGAATGATCATCCATAATGGTTAGAAAATGTTTAAAGCCAGTAATAGATTGAATATGAAAGGGTCCCCATATGTCTACATGAATTAAAGAAAAAGCAGAAGTTGAACGATTATTGTGTGAAATAAAAGGCAAATGTTTCTGTTTAGCAAGAGAGCAAATAGGACAAGGTCCATTTGTTTGGTGCATATGATGTTTTGTAGGTAAAAGATGGATAACAACTTCTAAATGAGCAGAAGAGGGATGTCCGAGTCTGGTGTGCCAGAGGTTGAATGAGTTGTGCTGAGCAGCAGCAATAGGATAGATGCTCGGGGGCAATTGAGCATCGAGGATGTATAAACCATTGTGTAATTCAGCCTTGCCAATCATCTTCGAATCGGACATGACCTGAATTTTACAATAGTTAATAGTGAAGGAAACAGAAATTTCATTGTCATTGAGTAATGCACTGATAGAGATGAGATTATATTGAAAATCAGGGATGTATAAAACACGTTTAAGGTGTATGCATCCAAACAATGAGATCGATCCAGAATAATCAACTTTGATGCGTCGATTATCAGGTAATAGGACAGAGGATTGAGTATGAGTGAGAGATATGAAGAGATTTCGTTCATGACAGATGTGAATGGAAGCGCCTGAGTCAATAATCCATTTATTTGAACTATGACTAAGGAAATTGGAGGTACAAATACCTGCAACATGAGAGGGAGATGACTCTGTATCTGTCTTGACATTCATCAGTTTGGATTGAAGCATAGCAAGAATGTTGTGGCATTGCACAAGAGCTTCAGTTGTGGTTAGATTATCAGTCAGATTAGAATTGGTAACCATTGATACAAAGTTGGATGTGGTGGCTGAGGAATTGGTATTGTTGAAGCGTGGACGATAGCCTGGTGGATAGTCGTGGATCTTGTAACATCGATTCGTTGTATGACCAACTTTTCCACAGTGAGTGCAAACTGGTATGTCTTTGCGATGGTGTGAAGGATTAGCATTATGAGCGACAGCAAGGCTGATTGCAGGGGTATTGGATAGTATTGGCAAGGCACGGTGTTGCTCTTCTTGAGCAATTAGAGAGAATGCCTTATTGATCGATGGAGGAGGTTGCATTGAAAGGATCTGAGATCGAGCATGACCGAATGACTCGTTTAATACCATCGAAAAGCATAGAAGATACTCATGTTCAAAAAACTCTTCAATCTTCTTTCGTCCATCACATGTACACATTCCACAGATGCAGCAGGGACGGTATGTGGCCAATTCGTCCCACAAGCTTTTCAGTTTGGAGAAGTATGTGGTGATAGAATCATGATCTTGTACTAGAGTAGCAATCTGGCGTTTTAATTGAAAAATGTGAGGTCCATTCTTTCTTTGGAAACGCTCTTTGAGATCGAGCCAAATTTCTCGAGCAGATTCATAGAATAAGATGCTAGAAGAAATGTTTTTGGAAACCGAATTCAAGATCCAGGATATTACCACATTGTTGTTGCGGATCCATTGAGGAAGAATATTCTAATGGTATTCAATGGGGGGTCACACCGATCATAGTGGTATTCAATGGGGTTTGGGATGAGGGGTGAATATTCTAATTACAAGACCATGAGTATCGAGTTGGCTACTAGCACAAAATTAACCCAACGAAAGTCTAGCCTTAGCGAGCCTCACACTTTACAAAGATGGGTATGAATCATAAAGTATTAATCTTCAAAGAGTACAAAGATATACATCTAGTGCACAATGGGGTTTCTAGCGACATGTATAGTGAATGTTGCATCATTGCAGATAGTGCACCCAGACACACCCTGATATATAGCATAAATACCCCACATATTTCAACTGTGCTGAAAGTTGAGTCTATATTGTCAAGTAACAATGAACTACATACTTCATGACTCTTTTTCTTACCATAGAACACAACCTCTGTCTTACTTAGAATTTTTCCAATTTTATAAAAATATACATTTTTTCAAGTCTTAATTGGTTCCACATAACTATATATTATTACAGAGAACAACCAAAACAACGATTGTATATACAAGTAGATCGAAACACATAAATGGTGAGAAGTGAGTATACGGATTTTTTTTTTTTTTTTTTTTTTACAAAAAACGTACACATCACAGTAAATGATAGTGATGTGTATTTCGATAATTGAGAAAGAGTAGAGAAATTTCATTCCATAAATACTCCTATGTTATTTATTGAAAAATAATATCAAACCCACAAATTAAGGACCAAAATTTTCTTGCCAAGCAAATTTCAACCAAGTCGGGAAATTCAACCAAATCTTACAATATATTTTATTTTTTTTCAAATTTAAAAGTAAATATTTAGTTTTATATTACCATTATTATTATTTATTTTATTTTTTTAACATATATTACCATTAATTACCTTCTTCTTCACACAAGTGGACAATTGACGTATAAATTAAATGGAGATAGTGAATACCAATTTGGATTCAACCCTGAATTTAAGAATTTGAAGCTTCAACCAAGAGTCTTACTTGGAAGGTTCTATCCAAATTTTAGTTGTCATTTTATTTTTGCAAGTTTGTTGTGAAGTTTGAGGCAATTTCTTGAACCCATGTTTGGGATTATGCATTCATATGATTACTTTGACTTCGAAGGTTTCAAATTCAACCAATGGAGACCGGATAACAAGGTCTTACCAAGATTGATTGTACTGATTTCTAAAAAATAAAATTTGTCTTTGCCCTTCCAATTTACCCCTTTCTTTCACCATTATCGGTCGAACATTCTCCAACAGAATTCAAGAAGCTATCTCAATGAGGATCCATAATCATCAAGGACAACAACAATAAGCAGTTTCTAACTCCCCAAATGGACAATTTATCTTTTGAGTTTTACAAAGTCAAAAACAATTCTGGGTCTATGGATGACAAATAGAGACAGTGTACATCTCTATCCTCCGCTAGTGTTATTATGGAAGTTGTGCCAATTCACACGGATGTTAAAAGTTAGACACATATACTTTACTTTTTAAGGATACAACGGGTTGTTGTATATCTCTGTCTTTTGTTAATGTTATCATGGAGGTGGTACCAATACATACAGATGTCAAGAGTCACATATGTTCTCCACCACTAAATATTTATGGAGACGTCTTTCGTAAGATATTCCTTTTCTTAATCATTGTGGTGCATTATGTTTGAAGACAAACATTCATCCTTGTAAAATGGATGTGTATATATAAAAATGTAAGTGGATGTATAATCCACAATAATGAAACAATCTTGAGGGTTTTGGTGATGAATAGTATACAAAGTTATTTTGAGCACTCGATGAAGAAGAGAGAAAACGAGAAAGAAAAAATATTTAAATGGAGATTCAAGGGACATACACGTTTCCCACCTAATTGTTCCTTATTGGTGTTCATGTCAAGTATCTCTCATTATTACTTTCAATCTTCTTTTAATTTCAATCCAACAAATACAATCCTCATTTATTGAAACTAATTAATAGAATATTTACTTTATTTTAGAGTTTAAATTTATGGCTAAATTTTATTTTAGATTTAAAATTATTAATTAAGAAAAATAAATTTGACTATTATAACCCTATTCATTGTGAAGATTTATTTAGAAAATTTTAAAATTAAAAATTAAAAATAGATTTTGTAACCACAATCTAACCACGGAAACGGTCGTGGCGCACTGATTTCATTATTTGGTTGTAAATCAATTCAACACTAATGTTACGGGTTCGATCCTTAAAATTGGTATTTATAAACCCTCCCTCATGAAACTTGTACTAAAAAAAACCACGTGTAGCCTTGATTATGGATTTAGAGTACACACGTGTGTGATATTGATTGTGTTCCATCACTATATTATAAACTATGTTGTGGGATTGTGAGTACTGATATCAAATATGTTGTGAGAATTGTGAGGTTGAATGAATATAAAATAAAAAGGATTTGGAGTACACACCTCAACCTATGCATTTGATGATGGTTTATTCTCAATACATTAAACTTCAACTAAATTGATTTATATATTTTTTTTAAAAAGCCTCCGAAATTGAAAAAGTCTAACTTATCATTCAAAATCTCTCGCATCTGCTCTTGCAGTGTTAAACCATCCCAAGTCAAGAATCCTATAAGCATAAAAAAGTAGGTAATTTTTTTAAAATTTTCAAAATCTAAATTGATGGTGGCTTTATATTTTCTCCATAATCTCTCATAAATGAATAATATTAAATTATTATCATCACCATTATGTACCCAAAAGAACGACCAAAACACCAAAATCCATTGTACATAAACTGTATACACTAAACGGTATACACTCCATTCACAAATCCACTGTTGTATGCACATGTCTTCGGTTAGTACAATTTGAGTCGCGCAGCAAATGGACTATAAAAGTTGAGATATTATATATCCATGAACGATATCTACACATGCTGTACTATAATGTTTGAGGGAAGGAGTTTGGCCCTTTACTCCTTGAAAAAAAATCTTTTGTCGTTCTTCATTGCTCTGGTGAACTTAAACCTACTTTAGTAGTAAAATGAGTAAAACCCTCGAAACTACTCAATTCTAGGATGAACTTGAGAGTTGAGGTCAAAAATTATGTCTAAAAAGGAGCTAAAGATCTCCCCTTTGAAAGAAAAAAAATTATGCTAAAAACTCTGCAAAGTTGGGTTCCGAAATTTTATATAAAAAGGATTGTAAGATCTCGTCTTTAATAGAAAATGAATATATACAAATAGATGATTGAGATTAATTGTCGTACAATCTAATGAAGTGATAAGAAAATTTAGATATTTAATATTTTTTTATTTAAATATTTGAAAACAATATATTTTGGATTCATTAAGAAAAATAAACCATTTATTTAAAAATAAAAAGGTTGCGGTTATTTATTCGTCAAATAATGTGAGGTTTTATCTCAGTTTACAATCAAACAATAAAATCATTGCGCCACTTAACCTTCCCGTGTTTTACCAACAATTTAACAAAGAAGAAGTAGTTTCGAAAAATGTTTTTTTAAACATAATTCCAAAATATAAAGTGAGAGCATTTTGACGATGAATTCATTATCTCTCGCTCTTTATTTTTAATTTAGACATTAATTTAAAGTGAGAACAAAAAAACAAATTTAATAAGCATACGAACATAGAAATTCACTACTATTTCTTTGACTAAAAAAAATCTTCAAAAATTCCCTAAGGCCCATTGTTGGAAATCCCTATCAGAATTGGGCTTTTCGGCCCACAAAATTATATCTGCCTATATATCCCTCCCTTCGAAATCCGAAATCAGGGTTCTGCATTCTCATCTTCTTCGTTTGTTCTGAAATCTTGCTGTTTTTTTTTCCTCTCTTTTCAAATTTCTTATCTAGTTTTGGCTATGCAATTAAAAGATTCAAATATGTTTTAAAATCCTTATCGGAAACAAAATAAAAAAGGTAATTAATGAGGCAGTGATGATGAACAACGTTTCTCGATTCTGATTTTGTGTTAATTCACAGATCGACCAAATCTACTGGATGACTGCGTTTGTGCGTGTCTGAGCCTTCCTTTTTTCAGATCTATGTTATATGGAGTTAGGCTTATTTGTTTCGTTTTCATTATTTTATACATTTTTGGAATTTATGGTTTTTTAATTTTTGTCTTGTCTTTGATTTATTTCTTTGAATTTAGAGATTTTTTAGTCCAAATCTTTGATTTATTCAAACTCTGTTTTAGAACTTGATAGGTTTTGGGTATCATCAAATCAACACTTCAATGTTGACTATGAGTAAATTTAAGGACTTGTTTTTACCTTTCGGATGAAATAATATTAAATTTTAGTTTGTAGGATTTTTTTTATGAAACTGAATCTTAATAATTATACAAACTTTTTTTGGTTGTGGGAGCTCTTTGAGAATGGAGGTGAGTGGTTTAAGATTTTTTTTTTTGTTTAAGTTGTACATTGTTCCTTGTGCGTGCTTTAGAGTATATGTTGCTACATGAATGTAGAGCTAACCGAACCGAACTGTGAGCAGCCCTACATTTATGGGCTGAATTAATTGACAAAGTTTTAATCTTTGTGTAGTGGGGGAGGTAGTTTTAATCTTTTCTATGTTATTTTGATGAGGTTTTATTATATAGTCATTAAGATCGACGTTAGATTATGATGACTCTCCGGCTGTTATTGTTGAGCATTCCTCCATCCATGAAGCTTTATAGCTTCCCCACTAGGTTGACGCCATAAAGTCCAAAATGGTTGCTCTACAACGTATTAATACTTAGACTTTGGTTGACCCTCCATCTGACCTCAATCTCATTGTTAGTCGTTGGGTGTTGGGTGTTCAAAGTAAAACTAAAATCAGATGGCAATGTCGATCGATGTGAAGTGAGTTCAATCAGATCCCTGGGGTTGATTTTCATGAAACATTTAGCCTGGTTGTCAAAGTTTCCACTATTCGGGTTAGCTGCATCTTGCAATTGGCCTATTCGGTAGTTAGATGTCAACTATGTGTTTCTGAATGGGCACTTAACTTAGGTTGTGTACATGAAACAACCTGGCGGTTTTGTTGACCCCGCTCACCCTACCCATGTTTGTCGACTACACAAAGCACTATATGGTCTTCGTCAAACGCCTCAGGCTTGGTATACTCGGTTAAAGGCAACCTTGTTAAGTTGGAAATTCAAGAATTCTGTAGCGCATAGCTCCCTGTTCTATTTGGCACAACCATATGTTGTCTTTATCTTCAATTATGTCGATGATATCTTGGTTACAAGCAACTCTCTTTCAACTATTACTAGGTTTATTAACCCGCTAAGCGCGACTTTTGCTCTGAAAGACATGGGACCTCTGAATTATTATCTTGGTGTTGAGGTACATCGTACCCAGGACGGTATTCATCTTCTTCATACAAAATATATTAAAAAAAACCCTGGACAAGGTTGGGATGTCTCATGTGAAGCCTTGCCCCACCCTACTGTGGCTGGAAAATGTTTCTCTACTTTTAAAGGTACCCCTATGTCCAATCCCACTATGTTTCAAAGTGTTTTGGGTGCCCTTCAATATATTGTTCACACTTGACCTAACATCTCATTTATTGCGAATTTATGCAAACGCCCTCTTGACCAACATTGGAAGGCTGTTAAACGGGTGCTTCGCTATCTCAAGGGTACGTTAAAATTTGATCTCTTTTTAACCAGATCTAATGACCTACGCATCACGGCTTATACGGATGCCAACTGGGCGTGTAATGTTGATGATCATAGTTCTGTTACTGTGCATTGCTTGTATTTGGGAACTTGTTAGTTTCTTGGTCATCTAAAAGCAATCTGTGGTTTTCAGGTCCAGTGCTGAGTCAGAGTACCGATCCTTAGCTCACATTGTTGTCGAGATTACATGGATTTAGTCTCTCATTGGCGAGATTGGTTGTTGCTCCTCACCAATCTCGCTACTTTGGTGTAATAATCAGAGTGCAATTGCTCTGGCTGCCTATCTTGTTTTTCACTCCATAAGTAAGCATGTTGAATTGGATGTGCATTTTGTTCAGAAGGAGGTTGTTGCTCGCTAAGTTGTTGTGCTGTATATTTCGTCTGCCGATCAGGTTGTTGATGGCTTTACCAAGGCCTTGTCGCAATTTTTGTTTCAGGACTTACATCCCAAACTCGGTGTGATTGCATCTTCCTCTCGTTTGAGGGGGGATGTTAGAGAAGACGCATGGAACGGTGTCGATTCACCATTGTAATCCTTTCTCCCTAATACGATGTCGTCTTGGTCAGCACATTATTTCTTTTTTTAGTTGTTATTTATACTAGCACTGCCTCACAATACATTTATCGATTTTCATTGGGTCACCTCTGTCTCTAAATCTTACCGTTGCTATTCCATTGTTTACGTTTTGTAGACCGTTGTTGTTGGAGATTTGTTATTCTTGCATGGTAATGACTTTGGTAAATTGATACAATGATTTCCTTTCAGTTTGAGTTTTCGTCTTGTAACTGGTTCTACCTTGTAGAGATGGATTAGTGTGTGGTCTTGTTGGAAGTATAAGCTGTACTAATATTTAATTTAATGAAGTTTAAAAAAATGATTTAGAAGTTTAAGGTTATATTTTAGAGTATATGGTTCAAGGAGTTTATTTAAATTGGTTTTAAGTTTAGGTTGAAATTTTTAATAATATCCTCGGGATTGTAGGTAGGGCCGGGGTGCACAAATAACTCGACAACTTGAGAAATTCAAACCAACCTAACTCAATTTGACGGGTTGAATACATAAATGGGTTGGGTTGGGTTCAAAATCATGGAATATTCATGGGTTGAGTTGAATTATTTTGTTTAAAAAATATATTTTTTTACCTATAACATAATTATTATATTATTTAATTATTTATATATTATATATATATATATATATATGCATATTTATTTTATTTAATTATTATGATTAGTTTTGAAGTTGGTAAACTTGAATTTTGCATTTATAATAAAAATCTACTTATACTAATGTTGTCTTAAGCTTTTAGGAATTAAAAAATGGGTGTTAGAAATTATTTATTAAATACATTGCTTATCATGGTGAACTTTTTTAATTTTAGGTTAATTGCAAATTTATGAATGCGATAATTCAACTCAACCTAAAAATGAATGGTTGGATTAAGTTGGGTTGAGTCGTGTCTTTAATTGGGTTGGATTGGGTTTGATGATTGACCAACCCGAATTTTTGGGTTGGGTTAAAATCACTTTAACCATAAAATCTAAAAAGTTTTTTTTTTTTTTTTTGCCCAACCAATCACTTAACTCATATATTATAATTGACACATAATAATTAACTTTCACGTATTTAATTTGCTAACCATTAAAAATGATCAGAACTACTTTTTAGATTTTATCGAACCATAAGGACTCAATCTAGTTTATAGAATTATAGGGGCCAAATTCCAACCTTATTCAAATCATAGAATTAAAATCTAACTTAGGACCAAACTTATAATATACCATTTTTTTTTTTGGATAATGGTAGTAAATGGCTGCTTTTAAAAAAACAAATCATGAGATGTCTACCTTGTGAGGCCATTAAAATGGATGGCTATTTTATGTGGGAGAGATTTTTCAATCCCCAAAATACCCTACCCTCAATTGCAGAGTCTTACAAAAAAAAATATAAATCAAATAGCCTAAGATTGAGGAATCCTCCCCACAACAACGCTTTTATTCAATTTATTTTTCT
>JBBMEF010030704.1:0-15991 GCA_037832685.1 Sicyos baderoa | reverse complement strand
CAATCTGATTTTGATAGATTTGCAAATATTTTCAAAAAGTTGCTATTTACTCGATTTTTTTATCTTATTGTAATATACATGCAAATTCCCCATTTTTTAATTTACTCTTTTTCATATTTTATGTTATAACATATTTACATTTTTAATTATTTGGAGGGCAGATAATCACTAAAAAAACAACTTGAGTTTTTTTTTTTAATCGATATTTAGAAGCGGATGATTAAATGTATAACTCCTTGTATAAATTTGATTTTTTTTCTTTTTTTTTTTTAAGTAAAATGCAAGGCTTGAATTTTCATAAACCCACAGCAAATATAGGGTAAAAATCTTTCGTCCATTTTTTTTTTCAATTCAACGACATTAAGAAATTTTGTGATCATTTTTAATTCAAATCACCTCAATAATCCTTAAACTAAGAACCAACCATTCAAAAAATATGAAGAAAAAAAAAATTGACCACCTTACAAAAAATCACAAATACATGTTCTTAATTTACAGAAAATGAATTTTCCACAAAACCAAAAACTAATAAAAATAAATGAAGAACGACATCGTTTTTATCAAAAAGTCCAATCCATCAGCCGCCATATCTCCGATCAAAAGCCCATTCAAATACGATGGCGGGTACCTATACGCCGCCGTAGATGTTGTAGCCATACACTGGTTGAGATTGCGCCGGCTTGTACGAGCTGTACGACGGTGCCAGAGGATAAGCCCCTGCCCCACCATGAGCGACGGCGAACGAGCTCGGCGCCGGGTAAGCAGAAACCGGATAGCAAGACTGAACCGGGTTCGGGTTAACCGAACCGGAATGCAAATAATCCCCAAATTTGAAAGCGAAATTCAAAGCCCCTGAGGATTCCAGAGGGTTTTCTCACCTGATAACTAAGATGCTGCATCCAATCGGCATTTCCGTCGCCGTCGCCGGCGGAATCAAGAAGCTCCTTCACCGGAACGTAGACCTCGCGGCGGCCTCGTCGACGGAGAATTTGACGGAGAAATTTCAGGTAGGGTTGCAGTCGCCGTGTATGTCGACGGGAGTTTTGAATTTCTGATCGGATTGACGTTGACGACTTAAAGAAATTAAAGAACCACAGAACGACTTAAAGAAATTCTAGAGAAGGAATTTGTTTCTAAAGGAACCAGTGGAAGTAAGGTACAACTTAAAGAAATTAAAGAACCACAGAATGACATTGAGCCGCCAATGGTTACTCAAAGTCAACAAACAGTAACTACTAAGTTAGCTAAAACACTTCTAGATATCCTAGCCACTTTGCTCAATTTTCTGAGCGATTTAAAAATCGAGAATCGAAAAATTAGGAATTTTATTGTCAACCATTATGTTTATCTGATCTATGGCAATCCAGAGCCAACAAAAATTGAACCTCATCAAATCAATCAAATCAAAGATGAAGGTCCATGAAGTGGAGAATGATCAAATTTTGTCTCTCTTTCGGAAGCATTCCAGACTATTCACCAGTGTTTTTTAAAACACTGTAAAACCAAACATGGAGAGCCTTTACGAACTGGTTGCACCATGCAAAGTTGACAGATGTTTTCTTACGCAACGTTTGTAGAAGAGAAAGACCTATTTGCCAATGTCGTAAGGGAGGTTAGAAAGATGGAATTGGTAAAGTCATGAAAGTTTCTAAAGTACGTCCACTGTTTATCTTATTACCTTCAGGTGATCCTCTGCCTATTTACCTAATCTCCAAGCAGTAGTTATATCGGGCAAGCTTTTTATTCTAGTCTAAGGGCGGGATCAACACGAAAAGCACATGCTTATCGGATAGGAGGACAAAAAGAGGTAATACACGATAAGAGGATCTAACAATAGTTATTATCCTTAATACTATAATTATAATTAGAAAAAATTATAAGACTTAGTCAAATTTTAAAAAAAAATGTTTATAAATACAATTTATTTTATAAAAACTAGCAAATATAATTATTAGTATTAATACCTATACTTATGGTATTAACGAGTATTTATAATACATAATACTCGTATTAAAGAGCGTTTACAAGACATACAAGTATTTTAGAATTTACAAACATAAATACATTGTACTAAAACTTTATTAATACCAAATATTAAAGCTTAGTGTTATGATTAATACCACATATTATAATAAATACTCATTAATACAATAACTACCTTGTATTGATTATGCGGAAACTTCCCAACCTTACTCAACTACGATCCGGCCATTTTGGAATCTTGGAGCAAGAGGAGCAAAGCACAAGAAATCAGCAGCAGAAGATGGCAGTAGTAAATTTCTTTTCAGCAAAGAGGAGCAAAGTACTATAAATCAGCAGCAGAAGATGACAATAGTAAATTTCTTTTCATCAAAGAGAAGCAAAGCACTATAAATAAGCAGCTGAAGTTGACAGTAGAAATTTCTTTTCAGCAAAGATGAGCAAAACACTATAAATCAGCAGCAGAAGATGACAGTAGTAAATTTCTTTTCAACAAAGGGATACAACAGCAAACAAATCCAAGGTATATTACAAACTACTAAGTTAGCTAAAACGCCTCTTAATACCCTAGCCATTCGGCTCAATTTTTTGAGCGATTTAAAGATCGAGGACCGAGAAATTAGGAATTTTATTGTCAACCATCCTGTTTATCTGACCTATGGCAATCCAGAGACACTCCAACCAAAGCTGGACTTCATCAAATCAAAGATGAAGGTCCATGAATTGGGGAAGGATCAAATTTTGTCTCTCTTTCGGAAGCATTCCAGACTATTCACTAGTGATTTTGAAAACACCGTAAAACCAAACATGGAGAGCCTTTACGAACTGGTTGTTCTTTCTTTTCTTCTTAGCTACAACAGTTTACATTTTGGAAACCCCACATGATGCTTCTCCGATTATGGAAACGAAAACTTCCCAACCTTACTCAGCTGCGATCCGACCATTTTGGAATGTTGGAGCAAGAGGAGCAAAACACTATAAATCAGCAGTATAAGATGACAGTAGTAAATTTCTTTTCAGCAAAGCACTCTAAATCAGCAGCAGAAGATGACAGTAGTGAATTTATTTTCAGCAAAGAGGAGCAAAGCACTAAGCAGCAGAAGATGAGAGTAGTAAATTTCTTTACAGCAAAGAGGAGCAAAGCAGTATAAATCAGCATCAAAAGATGACAGTAGTAAATTTCTTTTCAACAAAGAGGAGCAAAGCACTATAAATCAGCAGCAGAAGATGACAGTAGTAGATTTCTTTTCAGCAAAGAGGAGCAAAGCTTTATAAATCAGCAGCAGAATATGGCAATAGTAAATTTATTTTCAGCAAAGAGGAGCAAAACACTATAAATCAGTAGCAGAAGATGGCAGTAGTAAATTTCTTTTCAGCAAAGGGATACAACAGCAAACAAATCCAAGGTATATTACAAACTACTAAGTTAGCTAAAACACATCTAGATACCCTAACCTATGGCAATCTAGAGACACTCCAACCAAAGCTGGACTTCATCAAATCAAAGATGAAGGTCCATGAATTGGGGAAGGATCAAATTTTGTCTCTCTTTCGAAAGCATTCCAGACTATTCACTAGTGATTTTGAAAACACTGTAAAACCAAACATGGAGAGCCTTCATGAACTGTTTGTTCTTCCTTTTCTTCTTAGCTACAACAGTTTACATTTTGAAAACCCCACATGATGCTTCTCCGATTATGGAAACGAAAACTTCCCAACCTTACTCAGCTGCAATCCGACCATTTTGGAATCTTGGAGCAAGAGGAGTAAAACACTATAAATCAGCAGTATAAGATGACAGTAGTAAATTTCTTTTCAGCAAAGCACTATAAATCAGCAGCAGAAGATGACAGTAGTAAATTTCTTTTCAGCAAAGAGGAGCAAAACACTATAAATCAGCAGCGGATGATGACAGTTGTGAATTTATTTTCAGCAAAGAGGAGCAAAGCACTATAAATTAGCAGCAGAAGATGACAGTAGTAAATTTCTTTACAGCAAAGAGGAGCAAAGCAGTATAAATCAGCAGCATAACATGACAGTAGTAAATTTCTTTTCAACAAAGAGGAGCAAAGCACTTTAAATCAGCAGCAGAAGATGACAGTAGTAGATTTCTTTTTAGCAAAGAGGAGCAAAGCTTTATAAATCAGCAGCAGAAGATGGCAGTAGTAAATTTATTTTCAGCAAAGAGGAGCAAAACACTATAAATCAGCAGCAGAAGATGATAGTAGTAAATTTCTTTCAGCAAAGGGATACAACAGCAAACAAATCCAAGGTATATTACAAACTACTAAGTTAGCTAAAACACCTCTAGATACCCTAGCCACTCGGCTCAATTTTCTGAGCGATTTAAAGATCGAGGACCGAGAAATTAGGAATTTTATTGCCAACCATCCTGTTTATCTGACCTATGGCAATCTAGAGACACTCCAACCAAAGCTGGACTTCATCAAATCAAAGATGAAGGTCCATGAATTGGGGAATGATCAAATTTTGTCTCTCTTTCGGAAGCATTTCAGACTATTCACTAGTGATTTTGAAAACACTGTAAAACCAAACATGGAGAGCCTTTACGAACTGGTTGTTCTTCCTTTTCTTTTTAGCTACAACAGTTTACATTTTGGAATCCCCACCATGATGCTACTCCGATTATGGAAACGAAAACTTCCCAACCTTACTCAGCTGCGATCCGACCATTTTGGAATCTTGGATCAAGAGGAGCAAAACACTATAAATCAGCAGTAAATTTCTTTTCAGCAAAGCACTATAAATCAGCAACAGAATATGACAGTAGTGAATTTATTTTCAGCAAAGAGGAGCAAAACACTATAAATCAGCAGCAGAAGATGACAGTAGTAAATTTCTTTACAGCAAAGAGGAGCAAAACAGTATAAATCAGCCGCAGAAGATGACAGTAGTCAATTTCTTTTCAACAAATATGAGCAAAGCACTATAAATCAACAGCAGAAGATGACAGTAGTAAATTTCTTTTCAGCAAAGAGGAGCAAAGCTTTATAAATCAGTAGTAGAAGATGGCAGTAGTAAATTTATTTTCAGCAAAGAGGAGCAAAACGCTATAAATCAGCAGCAGAAGATGACAGTAGTAAATTTCTTTTCAGCAAAGGGATACAACAGGAAACAAATCTAAGGTATATTACAAACTACTAAGTAGCTAAAACATCTAGATACCCTAGCCACTCGGCTCAATTTACTTGTTTCCTTGAACTTATGACATTAATCATTTCATTGAAGAAAGAGATATGCAAAAGGGGAGAAACAAATCTTTGGGGGTGCAAGGAAAATTTTAAGATTGATAAATGAAAGAAAAAAGTTTTAAATTTATCAAATGCGTCCTTGTTCTACTTTGGAAGTTTGGAACCATTTTTGTTTGGTAAATTTGAATTGGAATGAAGAAAATTGATCCTATTTCATTTTGATTGAATTTGGATAGAATATATATATATATATATATATATAATTGTCGATTCTTCATTTTTGGGGTTCAGTCATGTTTAGTTTATAATACAATTTGGCCTGTTTTTTTTCATGTATATTTTGGCAGCTCGACTTTGGTTTGTCTTCAAATTGAGCTTAACTTAATTAGTAATCACCCTTGTCAGTCACTATGGTGGGTGACAAAAATGATTATAATATGGTCCCGTGTGGAATATTTTCATTTTTTAGGTCTGTTTGATAATCATTTGATTTTTTTAAAAAAAAATTTAAGTTTATTTTTTAAGTCCGTTTGATAACTATTTGATTTTTTTTTTTGGTTACTGTTATGAGATCGTAGCAACAATCCAGATAAAAGTGAGACAAAAATATAGAGATTATTCATTAATGGTGGGTTATCTACGATCACGAATAGGCGAGAGAACAATTTTATTAACGGAGATGAGAATACAAAACGTAAGTCAAATTAGGGATAGGGTTTAAAAAGAATTTATATAGTATTATACTCTCATAAAACTTTGATACAAATATGATCTAAATACATAAAAGTTCAAATGCAAAAACATAAATTTAATTACAGTTGATCGGGAAACAAGACTTTGACTAAGTAATCGTAGAATATTATAGTTCAAGGCATACCTTAACACTTACTCTATTGACTTTGATGTCTCAAGTTTGAATGTGCAAGGAATTTATGTTTTTTGAATCTGAATTTTTCCATATATATTTTTATAGGAAAAATATTTTGTATAGTTCCTCAGTTGAGTAAAATTTAATTTTGATCATTATAATTTAAAATTAGTTTTTTTTTTAGTTTTGATATTTCAATAATGTTGAATTTTAGTGATAATAGAATCATTGTTAACATATAAATATTAACTAGAATTATAACTAAACTCCTTTTAAATTTCAATAAATTGTTGATGTGTGTTACTTGGCTCTGATATGGAATTCATTTTTCTTTTTAAATAAAAAGACCAAAAAGATTAATATTTTTAAAATAGGAAGAATGAAAGTTGATTTTAAAATGTTGGAGTCCAAATAGAAACATCACTCAAAAGGGATAGCCGTAGAGCGCACGCGACTCTGCAATGCAAATTCGTATCATATGATAAAATATAAATAAAAGTCTATATTGATTTCAATTAAGTGGGCGTGCCGGAGTGGTTATCGGGCATGACTAGAAATCATGTGGGCTTTGCCCGCGCAGGTTCGAATCCTGCCGCTCACGTTTATTTTACAATATTTTTCTATCCTCCACGCAGACGACCCAGAAACAGTCTTCGATAAACAAAAAAGGCATTATTCCTATTTTTATATTATTTTTAATTTCTAGAAAAATCTGTCAAAACAAATTCTATAAAAAAAAATCATCTTTAGATTTGCTTCTATTTAATTAAAAATATATATTTATATACTATTTGAATTTAAGTTTTTTACTAAATGAATCGATGATGCAGTTAGTTACCAGGTATGGTTTATTGGTCTCTCTCCTAATATATACTAAAAAAAATAAAAAATCATTTGTATTATTTGATTTTTAAAATTTGCCATATATATTTTGTAGACTAAAATATATATTTTACAAGCCCAACATTTTCTGTGCTCTTCTTAAACAATATAATTGACGTGGATTTTAGTTGACATTGATTTCATCAAATTTGTTAACCATTCTTCAAAAGATATAGTAAATCAAATTTGTTAGTCTAACAAAATTTTGGATTGAAGTTTATTTGTATTTTTTAGATAAATTATATAGGATTGTACCAGCATGACAGTGAGGTTGAATCACCACCAATCTTTATAATTATTTTTTAACTCTTCAAAGCCTAACTTGATTTTAAAAAATATATATAAGTAGGAACGCAAAACAATAAAATCAAATATTATTATACATTTAATTTTAAAAAATTAAGGCCCCGTTTGATAACCATCTCGTTTTTGGTTTTCTGTTTTTGTTTTTAATATTTTAAAAACAGGTTCGTTTAATAACCAATTTTACATTTTGTTTTTAAAATATTAAAAGAATTATAAAATCTAGAAAAAGTAGTTTTTAAAAACAAAGTTTTGTTTTTGTTTCTAAAAAAATATCAAAAAATCAAGAATAAATAGTAAAAAATTAAAAAAAGGCAAGTTAAATGTGAAATCTGAAAATAAAAAATAGTTATCAAATATGGTTTTGGTTTTTAGTTTTTAAAAACACAAAACTGAAATGAGTTATCAAACATATACTGTTTTTATTTTTCAAAACAAAAAACTAAAAACCAAAAATAAAAAACAAAAAACAAAAAAACAAAAAACAAAATAGTTATCAAACGGGTCCTAAACAACCACAATTAATAAACCAGCTCTTATTGTTTTGCTAGTAACCTTTATTGGGAAAGAAATCATGTTGGTTCGACCTTCTGCTTGTTTCTTAAAACAAAAATAGATTAAGGAAATATCACAATCCAATAATAATAAAAGCAATAGTTGAAGTTATATAAGTGTATTCATGACTTCAAATTTTCAACTATTTATTTCCAAACTTAAAATTGAGGAAGATTATTAGCTATCTAATGTTTATTTATTTTTTGAGAAATCATTTAAAGTTAACACAAAAAGACATAATTCAAATGCCATGACTCAATAATTGATTATGAATTCGAACCCTCGAAGAGTCGGTATTTGTAATTCTCTCCCCAAATTTGTATTAAAAAATAATAATTATGAATTCTAATTCTTTTACTATCGAATATTGTTGAATTAAAAAAATAATGTTGTCACACTAAATATGTACATTTTACATGTATACATTCTATTACGTCATATATCGTAACGATCCAAGTTTTCACATATTAAAACAAGAGACCTTAATTAACATGCATGTAAATCGATTAAAACCAATTGTAAGAAAGTGAACCGACAATAATTTGAAAAAAACATTTAAAATAGTTTCTTTATGGATATGAGGATCCCAAAATGTATAAATTCCTTAAAGCCTTTAATATTTAAAATCAGCGGAATAAATATGCTAAAATAAACTTCTAGACTCTAATGCAACGTTTCTCATAATCAACGTCAGCAGTCCTGGTCAACAGTCCTGGTCAACAGTCTTGGTCCAAGTACTTGGGGGGAAATTCACATGGATAAAGGTGAATTTTGACACTCGGTTAGAGCCCCTGCTCGGGGTACAACATGTATACAATCACTAGAGCATAACAAATATTACAATATAAGCCATCATACTAAATACAAAATTTAAATCAAAAGGGTCCTCAAACCCATGCTTCTATAAGCTGACCCATAGCCTATGTCAATGACCAAAATACCCTATAGAGTCCTTTGACTCATTTGGACAATCTGAGAAACCTATATCAGGTAGAATGTTCTTGGCGAGCAGGTAACGTGATGACCGTCAAGACTCACTCTCGCATTGAAACGGTTGTACAAGTATTGTCCATAGTGGGATATCGCTCACGCACTCCTAATACATGATAAGGATCTTAGGATATTGTTAGGAGAACTCTGGTAGGGGGAGTACTCTGGTCGACCGACCGGTCTCTAGCCCTAACTACGAGTGAGATATCGCCCCTCATCTGGCAACCTGATCAGAACCTTTATTTGATACTCATAACCCAGGTGACGTTTATCCCAAGCACCAACACTTGCTATAAAAACATAAGGTTCCCTTTGAATCTACATACAAGATAGGGTCCCCATTTGGGACAACATAATAATTTCCTATGGAACGACAAACAACTCTCGGATCCCCTTTGGGACACCGGATACTCTAGTCCCCAATAAAGAATCAAAACTCATACAATGGATCGACTCCTAAGCGGTGGTGGTGAAATTGAATCACGGTGAAGGATTTGGAGGGCAACGAGTCTTTATTTTGCAAATATAAACGGTGGGCGATTGTAGGTGTAAATAGCAGGCGGATTTTTCATCATGTATACATTCCTTTGTTTTAAATAAACATTTTTCTTATTAAGTTTTATTTTAATTTCTATTGGAATTAACATATATGGCCAAAATGGTGAAACCATTTTCCGGGACACATGTAAAACCAAGGCTTAACAAATGAAGATAAATATGTACTAAATGATTTAAACACCAACGTCATCAATTCGAACTCACAAAGAATCCGTATTTATAATTTTCTTCCCGATTTGTATTCACAAAAAAAAAAATGCACTAAATTACTAAGTGCCATAAAGAAAATAATTTCTTATATTATCCTTAGTGGTCGAGATTTGTCAATGCAAATTGAGGAAACCATGAGGAGTTAACAGAGAACGCTTGTTGTTTACGGTCAATTAACTCAACTATTATTGTCAAATAGGACTAAATCCATATGTTATTAGCATAATATCATAGAGGATGCAACAAGTTCGAAACTTCTCGCCCTCAAATATTGTTAATCATCATGCACTGACTTGGTAGTTTAGAGAGTCTTACGAAACTAAGAGATGAAATATTCAATTGATGGTGACCATACTTAACTATGAATTAATTTTCTATGAGTTTTATTGACATCTACATGACATAATATTATGTGATAATAATCGAGGTGGATGCAATCTAGTTATATATATATATTCTTAAGAGAGTATATGAATGTTAACTATTTTTTAAAAATAAAAACAAGATTTTAAAAATTACTTTTTGTTGATTACAAATTTTAATTTAGTTTTTAAAAATATAAGCAGAGGATAGATATCAAAGTAAAATATAAACTTAAGCTTTGGTGGGATTTATGTTGTTTGTTATTAATTCATTTCAACTTCATGGTTAAATATATTGAGGATTTGTTGGTCCTATTCCCCCAGTTTTAATGGATGTTTCTTGAAAAAAAAGGAGAAACGGCAGCCATCAACAATCAACACAAAGGTTTGTTTGTTTTCTGAATTACAATTACATAACTATAGAGCTACTACAGATAAGAAAAACACTGTTCCTTTAGGGAATCATTTTGTTTAATTTTGTTAATATTTGTGGATTATCACGTTTCTTTGAAGTCCATTTTATTTTGCTTTCTAAACTTTTATTTTATTTGTATTCATTTAACATAATATCATTAACAACGTTAAAATATTGATTTGGTCCCTTGTCTATATTCTGTTTTGATCTCTTGAATTTTAAAAAGCTCAAATTTTAAAAAAGTTTGTTCTAAGCTTTGCTCCAATATATTATACAATTGCTTGACATTCATTCCCTTTAATTGAATTGCTAGCAGAATCCGTCCAATTGAAACAAACAAGGGGGACAGGGGGGGGTTGTTGGAATTAGATAAAAAACAAATTAGAAAATCTAGAAATCATGTCTATCTTGGAGGATTTGAATTGTTAACCAAATTAGATAAAATACAAATTAGGGAAAGCATGTAATTGTTAACCAAATCAAACTTTTCGAAGGCTACTCTTTTTTGTTTCTAACTTTTGATTTGGTTTTTAGAAATATAGATAAGATGTAGATATATCCAAATAACAAAAAATATATGGTAAAATAGTTGTTGGTGGCTTAAATTTCAAAAACTAAAAACAGAATAATTACCATAAAAAATTTCCTAATTTCTAGAACTAACTTCATGATTATTATTATTAGTAACAGTGTAGAGGGTGTTATATTATATGAGAAATGATGTATAATGATCAGCTTGTTTAATTGATCAGATATGCTGTTTAAAGGGATGTTTATTTGATGAGCTTGATGAAATTAAACCTTGGTTGTTATGTTGCTAATAATAAGGATGACAACTCTACCCGAATCTCCACATTGATGTGATATTGTTCACTTTGGACCTAGACCCTCATGGCTTTGTTTTTGGGCTTCCCCAAAAGGCCTCACACCAATAGAGATGGTTGTCATCACTTATATACTCATGATCTTCCCCTCTTCTAACCAATGTGGGATACTTTGTTTGCATCCCAACAGCTAGTACTGATGTTTTAATTACTTCATTGCAGTACGAGGAAGTTACAGAACAATCCGTTAGGGAAAGCATTGGAAATGTTTATGTAAATTATATCCAGGTAATTATAACTTCATTTAAATACATGTTTGTTTCAATGCTGGTTGCATATTATTATTTCTCAAGTCACGTCCTTGAACAATTATTTATGCAGTGTGCAAACATAGAGCAGTATTCACAATAATATACTTAACAGCAGCATTCACAATAATACATGTGAGATATTGTTGTTGCTTTTGAAGGATCAGCTTGTTAGTTACAACAAACCTAACTGCTAAACAGATTTTAGGTGTTTAGATTAGTTCCTTTTTCTTGTAACCTAATTCCTATTTCATAATTTGTAAAAAGGTATAAATATAGAGGACTTAGCTGATGTAATTTACTACTTCTGAACTTTTGCTGAATATGAAGAAGCTGAAAATCTCCTGAGTCTGTCTTCAGTGGATTAAGCCTTTAAGGCCCAACCACTTACATGTTGTGTTCATCTCTGATCTCTCTCAAGCTTTACATCTTCTTCTTCCTTGTGTGTGTGTGGAGTTCTTGCGCGGTATTCAAGCCATTGCGTCTTCATCTCTCTCGTTGAGAAGAACCTCAAATCGCCGTTGTTTTCTCCATCGAATTCGATCTGCAAAAAGGGAAAGTTGAAATACAAAACAAACGTGTCATTGTGGTAGATTTAATCAAGGGCTAATCGCAAAGCTTCGTGGCTTATTCTCCACCGTATACGTATAATCAACTCAACAATTGGTATCAGAGCAAGGAATCGAAACGATTATAATTCAGAGAAAGCATTTGACGAAGAAGAACAGAGGAAAACAGAGGAAGAAATGATCAGCTTCAAGACTTGAATTCTTGGATCACAATCCTTTCAAATGTCGACTACCAAGTATCTTATTGATAAGTTTGATGGCACTAGGGACTTCAGTTTGTGGAGAGCTAAAATTACAACTATCCTAGGACAACAAAAAGCTCTTCTAGATCCTACAAAGTTGCCTCCATCTTTAACCAAAGATGAAAAAGAATCCATGGAGTTGATTCCATACCTTAGTGATAATGTCCTCAGAGAAGTAATTGACCAAGATACAACATTTAAAATGTGGACAAAGTTAGAAAGTCTTTATGTTACTACTGATTTGCCCAATAAGTTGCATCTTAGGGGAAAATTCTTCTCTTTAAAATGGACCCATCAAAGAACTTATCTCAAAACTTGGATGAATTTAAGAAATTCACTACATAATTCACAAATCATGGAGAACATATAAGAAAAGATAATGAGACCTATATTCTTTTGAATTCTTTACCTGATAGTTATGAAAATGTCCAAAATGTGCTAAAATATGGTAGAGATACCATTACAACTGAAATTATTATTTCTGCTCTTAAAACTAAAGAAGTAGAATTATTAGTTGTGAAAAGAGAATCAGCACCAGCTGAAGGTTTATTCATAAAAGGCAAAGGTAAAACCATTGAAAAAGATCACAAACTATCTGAGGGAAAACCAAAATCTAAGCTCAGATGTTCATACTGCCGAAAATCTGGTCATATTAAAGAAAAATGTTGGATTCTAAAAAAGAAACAACAACAAAGGAAACAAAGTGCATAAGCATCAGTAGGTGAGAATGCAATATCATATAGTGATGCTCTTGCAACTACTGATGAACCTACAACTCGAAAATTCTCTATTGAAACCCAAGATTGGGTTTTAGATTCCGAATGTTCTTTCCATATGACTCCTAATAAATAGTGGTTCAGCTCTTATGAGGATCATGATGAAGGTAAAGTCTATATGGGGAACAATGACTCTTGTCAAATCAAGGGAATAGGTTCTGTTTCTCTTAAACTATCAGATGGATCAACCAAACTGTTAAGAAATGTAAGGCATGTCCCTGATCTAAAAAGAAATTTGATTTCTTTGAGAATGCTTGATGCAATTGGTTGTGAATATCAAGGCTCAAATGGAACTTTATAGGTTGTAAATGACTAAAAAATTGTTCTTAAAGGAGTCAAAATCAATGAATTATTTGTTATCAAAGATGTCCAAATGATACATTCAGCTTTAATCACAACAAGTCATGATATGTCAGCCACAAAACTTTGACATAAAAGACTTGCACACATTAGTGTGAAAGGAATGCAAGAACTTGTCAAACAAAGTATATTACCAAAAGGTTTGTGTAATATGACATTCTGTGAGCATTGTGTGATAGGAAAGTCTACAAGACAGAGCTTTCCTAAAGGAAAGCATACTACTAAGGACATCTTAGCCTATGTTCATTCTGATCTTTTGGGGCCTACACAGACATCTTCTATGTCTGGTGCAAAGTATTTTATATCTTCTGTGGATGATTTTTCAAGGAAAAGCTGGGTATATTTTCTTAAAACAAAAGATCTAGCCCCTAGAAAGATTTAAAGAATGGAAAACTCTAGTTGAGAATCAAACTTCAAACATAGTTAAATGCCTTAGAACTGATAATGGTCTGGAATTTTGTAGTGAAGAGTTCAATAATTTTTGTAAAGAAAATGGGATAGTTATACATAAGACAGTTAGGCACACTCCATAACAAAATGGTGTTGCTGAGAGATTGAACATAACCATAATGGATAGAGTAAGATGCTTGATTTTAAACTCCATGGCTCCTGAAAGGTTCTGGGCAGAAGCTATATTCTATACTGTTCATATTCTAAATAGGTGTCCTCACACTTCATTAAATTTTAAAACACCATAGGAGAAATGGACAAATAACCCACCAAACTTAGACTCACTTAGAATATTTGGATGTGAAGCCTACATTCATCAAAGCATAGGTAAATTAAAACCTAGAGCAGTGAGATGTATGTTTGTTGGGTTCACTGAAGGTGTTAAAGGGTATAGACTATGTCATCCTATTGATAAGAGGTGTGTGACTTCCAGGGATGTAACCTTTAATGAACAAAGAATGTTCATGATTAAAGATATTATCATTTCAAATGAAAATGAAGTTGAGTTGGAAATTCCTAACATCTCTAACTCTTCAACTTTACCTAATGACATTGATTCTCAAAGTTCTTCAGACTCGGATGAACATAGTGAAGAACATGAAATACCCCATGATCTAAGCAATTACAGACTTGCAAGAGACAGAGCTAGGAGGACAATTGTTCCTCCCACAAGGTATGCTGAAGTAGATTTTATAAACTATGTTCTAAATGTTTCCCTTTTTCTAGATGAACAGGAACCTCTCACTTATGAAGAGTCTATCAATCATCCTCAAGCTAAAAAGTGGATTCAAGCTATGGATGAAGAAATAGACTCCATGAAAGTGAACAACACATGGAAACTTACATCTTTACCTAAAGGTAATAAAACTATCTCTTGTAAATGGATTTACAAATTTAAAGAAGGTATAGATGGGGTTCAAGCTCCTAGATATAAAGCTAGGTTAGTAGCAAAAGGTTTTACTCAGAGGGAAGGGATTGATTACACCGAAATATTCTCCCCTATCGTTAAACATACCTCTATTAGACTTTTACTAACTTTGGTAGCTTTAAACGACCTTGAACTAGACCAATTGGATGTAAAAACAGCTTTCTTACATGAAAAATTAAAATAAACCATTTATATGAATCAACCTAAGGGATATGAAATCAAAGGTAAAAAAAAATTTAGTATGTATGCTAAATAAATCTATATATGGCTTAAAGCAATCACCTAGATATTGGTACTTCAAATTTGACTCTCACATGACTAAACTAGGTTTTGAAAGAAGCTCTTTTGATAACTGTGTTTATATTAACTCTAAATCCTATCACTCCATTGTATATCTACTCTTATATGTAGATGATATGTTATTGGTTGGAAAATCTAAGGTAGATCTTAGACTAGTCAAAGACTTGTTAAAAGGAGAATTTGATATGAATGATTTAGGTGAGTAAAAAAGGATACTTGGTATAGTCATGGAGGATCACTTGACGTTTGTTCTACAAGAAATTCCATTACGTTTGTTCTACAAGAAACCCAATGGAATTGGAAGTTGAATGAGAGACTTTTGATCTTCCTTCCTCAATTTTCATTTCAGATAAACATCGGGAGGATAATGGAAGTTGAAGAAGAAAAATACTTTTTTTAATAGGACAATTTTATCATCTATTATAATATTTAATTTTAATTTTAGAAGTAGATTGCAACATTTATCAAACTTTAACGGGTGCAATTGATCCAATTAATAGTTTAAAGATATAATTGTTACAAACCCTATAATTTAGGGGTGGTTTTTACACTTTATCAAATATTGATTCTTCTAAGGTTCGAACCCGTGACGCTGGTGTATATGAATGTTTTATAAACATGTATTTTGTGCAATGAGACTTGTTTTGTAATCCCAAATGTATGGAATGAAAGTCGTTATATTCCTTATCTATCACTTGTTTTACCACTTTCATATAGAAATATGGTCGCACCAGGGAGAAAAGATCGGCACAATTGGACTGTGTTGGAAGACAGTATTTTAGTTCAATCACTGGTCCACCTTGTACAAGAAGGGGGGTGGAGGTCAGATAATGGTACCTTTAGGAACAAGTACCATAACGAACTACTTCGCCTGATGAACCAAAAAATTCCTAACTGTC
>JBBMEF010030684.1:0-39061 GCA_037832685.1 Sicyos baderoa | reverse complement strand
AAATCAGATTTATAGACTCCATCAATAGTGTCTGATAGACTCCATCAATAGTGTTTGATAGAGTCTATAAAAAAAAAAGTTGATATATTTAAAATATTTTTTAAAAATTGCTATAATTCTAATGTAGAGTAGAAAATTTGCTATATAGTGTAAATTTCCTTTTATGTTCAGTTGGATTGTGTTTTTGTTAGCTTAAATTTATAATTAACTAATTCAAAATAGTAAAATGGCCCAAGAACTTATTGGAAACTTGATTTTTTTTGGATGAACTGAAAGTTGTTTCAAAGAAATGTCAGCAAGAACTTTTGGACAACTCTTTAAAATACTTTTCTAATCTTACATTTAAGGTTTGAAAGTTATGTTGTCTGGCAAATAACATTTTAAAATATAATATTTATATAGTTCCAAGTGGCTGGGATATTTGGAATTAAATAATAAATAATTTCACATGGGATTTTCTAAACTATTCAATTATACTAAGAAACAAATTTTCCAACCAGCCTACGCGGAATAGGAATTCATCAAAAACATCCCTTAATTAATGCCACTCTTATTTTTCTTTATGACGGACGAACAAATATTGAGATATGATATGATATCAACATTTTTATTTTTTATTTTATTTTAAATTTAATATCTCTATTGTTCAAATTAACATTAATGGATGGTTTTATTATTTAGTGGTAATTCAATTTAACATCATGATTACGACTCTCAAATTAAAACCAACAACATTTCAGATTAAACTCATCCCTTTCGAGATTCTCTTGATCACTAGTTTAATTTAGATTGATTAAGAATTAATTTCAAACATTTAAAAATCTAAGACAAAAATAAAACAAAACTCAAATGAATTAAAAACAGTTTTAAACCAATTTTAACATTTTTTTTAAAACAATAAAGTTAATAAATTAACTTTCTACAAATTTTCTTAACATCTAAATATGACTCGATTGTCACAAAATGAACATAAAAAAAAATCTCGATTATTATCATGTTTGTTTTAGTATATATCAAGAAGGGGAGACAAAAACAATTCTCGAAATCGAATGACAATCAAATAATAAAATCATTCTAGTATTATTTTTTTTAGTATAAATTGAAGGAAGAGAGATTACAAGTATCAATTCCAAAGATCGAATTCGTGATCATGGAATTGAAATAGATTAAGACCCGACAAAATAAGTCATCGTACCTACCCATTGGGTCCTTCATTCCAGTATTACAATGTCGAGTATACTTTTTTTTTTTTTTCTTTTGGAGAAAAACATATAATTGGGCGATGAATTATTAATGAAGGTAATTTGATTGGGCAAAATGGTAATTAGGAGAAGCTACGTGGGCAATGGAGGATTGGAACATGAAGGATGTTGGTGGTGCAGAATTTGGGTCCATTTTCGTTGAGTTTTCTCCGAGTCGGAAGAATCGCCGAGTCCTAATTCAGCCTTCACGGCGACTCAAAACCCATCACCCAAAAACCCACAACTTTCAATTTCTTCAACTTTTTGGGCGATTCATTTTCAGGATCAACTCATTTTTCTTTGTTTTTCTCTCCGATCTTCTTCTTCATCTTTCAGAAGTTTCGCAATTGGATCACGATCTCTGTTTATCCGTTGAAATCAAGCGATTAGGGGACCATGTCGTTCTCTGATTCCGATTCCTCTTCTCATTTGGGCGATTACAAAACTTTCAGGCAAATCAGCCGCGAGCGTGAGTCTCATTTATCTCTCTTTCGCGCTTGTTTTTTTTTTGTTTTTAAATTTCCCCCCCTTATTTAGATTGTTCTTGGCTGAATCATCTCCTTTGTGGTGGATAATCATTGAATTAATTCTTAGAATCTGTAATAATCTCATCGCAGACTGAAATAGAAGGTTATACTAATTTTATTTTATTCTTGAGAGGTTGGCGTGTTGTAACGTTAGTTGAATTCAGATGATAAGGGCTTTTAGTTCTAGTTTGGGTTTTTTTTTTGAAGTTTTTTTTTTCTTTTTTTTTTTGTAATTTATAAGCTTGGATTTGTTGGTTTGTTTGTTCATGACTGTAATGTAGCCTCATGAACTTGCTTTAGCTTATGAGGGTCTATGGGAGATTTCGTACATTTTTTTTTCACTCTAGTTATTATGATAAGAGGAATCATCAAGTGTCCTTGTGTTCCTGCTGGTTCAATGTAGTTAATGTTTTTGGAATTAATCCTTCTAAAGCTTAATGGAGAATTGAACACATACATTCGATTCCGGGATGACATTCATCCTGGCACTGGTAAGGATGAAGCAGCCAGATGTGAACGTGTTAGTGTAGGCAGACGTATTACCATACCCTATGGGCCTATACGACATTTCACATAATTACGCATTTTCTTATTAGCTACTACTTTCTCCCCTTTTGGGTTTATATAACTTATCTTTTACTAATGATTAGGAGGTTAGTTTAATTTTTCTTGGAAGTTAGTTTTAGCCAGTTTGCTGACCATTATTATGATACTGAAATTCAAGGTGTTGTCCATCTTGAAAGATTAGAGTTCCTGGTGAGATGGAATTTGGATTTGTAGGTTTCCTTAGATAGGCTTGTAAAAACATTCCTTTACTTACCTTCTAGCAACTTTTCATTTTTTTTTGGAAAGGTAACAGAATTTTCATCATCATAAACTTTTCATGTTTTTATAATATTGAATATTACTAAGATCAACCTTATATTCTTCGTGTTCTTATCAACTAAATGTAGTAGGATCGAACGGTTGTCCTGTGAGATTAGTTGAGGTCTGTGTTAGCTTGCCCGAACACTCATCGATATAAAAATTTGATGTTTGATCAGTGTTTTAAAAGGCGACAGGTGGAGCGATGTTTGCTTAATAAAGTGCACACCTAGTGGGATTTTATATTTTATGTTTTTTTACTATTTTACCTACTAATTTTGTGTTTTATTTCCCTATAAGTCATTCGAAGTGCGAGATAACTGATTCAAGACATTTAAATACCATTACCTTAAATAACTTAATTCTTCAACTCACAAAGACAACATTCACTTGAAACTTTTTTGGAGGCCATTATTTTTAATGCGATATCTTGGTGTAAACTAAATCCTTTATTCTCGTCTTATAGTTATGAAACTCTACTTAATTACTGAAGATCATTTATTTGACTCTTAGTAATCTATATCTATATTTTGTAATTTCATAATCAATGAAATTGTTTCTTATCCAAAAAAAAAAGGAAAAAAAAAAAGACTACATTCACTTTTTTTTCTCTCCCCGTCTCCACTTCTCTCACCACACATCCTTTAATTCTCCATCCACACCATCCTTCACGAGTACTTCTTCACAACACTACGTTTAAAAGTTAATTGTTGAATTTTGTTTATGTTTTTTTTTATATTATTCTTGATTAAAGTTTCAATTCTTTCCATGTTAGGAAGGTTAATAGTTAAATCTTATGTATGTTTTATATACTATTCTTAGTTAAACTTCATTTTTTTCCATGAAATGAAGGTTAACAGTTGAATGTTATGTATGTTTTATATATTTTTCTTGGTTAAAACTTCATTTCTATCCATAAAAGTGTTTTTTTATATAGCGTGCCTTAAGTAAAAAAACCTGCCCCTTTTGGTGCTGCGTCTGAGTCTCCAAAGGGCCATTGTATCTTAGTGCCTCTTGAGCTTTTTAAAACACTGTGTTTGATCGCTAAACTTCCCCAAAAACCGGTGTATTGTATGATGGCACCTAATAGACCAATTTACTTATATTCATTTTAAATTCACCTTCAGGATTGCTGCATGAGATGCTTCGCTCAGCTAAAACAGGGGATTCCAAATCAACTTGGAAGGTATATCATATTCATAATCATCTTCATTTAAAGTTTAAACAAATTACTTTTGGAACTATTTTTTTTCTCATTTTCATTCTTTTGACAAATATGATTATTACTCATTGTCATTCTTTAAACAAATATGAGTTTAGAGATTGGGTAGGTTTTCTGTGTTTGTCTTCCTCCTCTTCCTCTAGTGAAAAAATCTGCTGAGTTAGTTTTATTTTTTTGTTTGAACCAACAAGAATCATTGGTTTGCCTTTTCGTTTGGTTTACTACACCACGTTTCTTTTTAAATTTATTGGTGGTTGGATCCGTTATTTGCAGGTTCTCATCATGGACAGACTTACTGTCAAGATAATGTCATACTCATGCAAGATGGCTGATATAACAGATGAAGGTGTTTCATGTAAGAAACGCAAGAACATTCTCTAAGATACTTTACACCAATGATTCTAGATATTGCCTTCTGTGTATAAAATACAAGTGTGTCAAAGAGCTCTTGTTTTCTGAATGTAATGATTTTTTTTTTTTTTGATATCCGTGACTGTCCGGGCCAGTTTGCGCGCACCTCGACTAATGTCACGGGACATACCGCCTGACCCACCATGGGGTTTGAACCCATCACCTTAAACACCCCAAGACCCCCTTTGACCAATTGAGCCACCCCATGATGGTTAAATGTAATGAATATGATGATGTTGAAGTGCAATGATTTGTAATATTTTGTTTATCCATCCATAACTGAAGCTATTTTGTATGTGTTCTTTATCTGAAGCAGATACGAAGAAGAATTTAAAACTTTTGTTTGCACAATTTAACTTTTTCTTAGCGGTTGGGATTGTGACCAATTAATAACGCTTTTTTTTGGAACCTAGATCTATTCTCCATTTGGAATTTGTAGTTTTTGGCCTTTGAAAATAACTGGATTGTTTTTGTGCTGCAGTGGTAGAAGACATATACAGAAGAAGGCAGCCACTGCCATCCATGGATGCTATCTATTTCCTTCAGCCTTCTCGAGAGAAGTAATATATATACACTTTTATGTGATTTATACAATTTCATCTGATAGTTATATTTAAACTGTAAGACCATGCTTTGGCTTTATCTTTTACTTTGCAAGGTTGGAATGTAATGCAATTTTATGTTCGATAAGGTGTTTTTATTTGGCCTTCCGCACTTAAAATTCCTCTTCTCTCTCTCTTGTATGGTTATGACTTGGATGTTAATCTCATTCCCAACTTGTCTTAATTTGTGCGATATACAGAAGTAGAAAAGAAAGGCTTCTATTTCATTTATCTATAAGTATAATGAAACAGAACCTTTTATTCATACTTATAGATACATGAAATAGAACCCCCTTCTTCAAGCAGAGGAGATTTTTCTAACCTTGTAGGCAGAAGGGAGCCCTTTTCCTTTGCTTTTCATCATAAAATCAACCCAGGAATGGAAATTTGGGAGTGTTTATTATTTTAGATTGATGGCGTAAAATTAGAGCTAATTCTTCATTATCTCTCTCTTTTAAACTTGCAGTGTTATCATGTTCCTGTCAGACATGTCAGGGAGATCTCCTTTATACCGGAAGTATGCATACCCTTCTTCCAGTTATTTAATGCTTCTAGTTGGTATTGTTGTGTCATAGTTGTTGAATCTATTTTCTTTTGTATCCTTGAAGGGCATTTGTTTTCTTCAGTTCACCTATATCAAAGGAATTAGTCACTCACATCAAGAGAGATTCAACTGTTTTACCTCGTATAGCTGCCCTAAAGGAGGTTATTGATCTCTAGGCCAAGCCTAAAGTTTCTGCTTACTTTTTTTTTTTTCATTGCAATCTGTTGGGTCAGATTATAATTCAGCTAGTTACTTTATTTTTTTCCATTAATTGTTCAATGGGAATTAATATTAACTTTTTCACCTTCCTTTTTGTGTCAATATGTAGATGAATTTGGAGTACTTTGCTATAGACAGCCAGGTACCACTTAGCCCTACTTGTTGATCAGCGCGGGTGAATGATCAATAGTAGTTATTGTAGCTGTCATATCTTTATTCTTCTTTATAAATTATGTTGACAACTTGACAATATTTTAGTTTGATTATGATTTTTTTTTCTTTCTAAAAAAGAATGATTTTGCGACTTCTACTCAATAGTCTTTTATGGAGATTACTTCATTTTCCAAAATTTTGTCTTATAAAATAGTTACTTATTAGTCAATATTCTTACGTTTCCAGGGTTTTATCACCAACAACGAGAAAGCTCTGGAGGAACTTTTTTGTGATGAGGAGAGTTCTCAAAAAGGTGGAGCATGCTTGAATGAGATGGCTATCCGTGTTGGCACAGTTTTTGCGTCATTAAAGGTATTGTTTGTGCTTAAAGGCAAAAGACATCCTTGATTATGTTGTTTGTGTTAGTAGGGGTAAACTGGTAATGCTTTTAGCTTTTTTTTAGGGCACTAGATTGTCTATGGCCACAAAAAAAATCCCCATTGATTATTATCACGGAACTAGTTGAATGATTCCAAAAATGTTTAGGGGAGAGAAGCCCAAGAACCTACAAAAATGACAAGGTCTAAACTTATTTATTTGCCAAGATAGTGTAATTTCTCCACCATACCTCACTAAAATGGCATAGATACCCTCAGGCTGCTCATAAGTTGGAAATTAAAGTCTTTCATATTATTGGCTCATATAAAGCTGAAATAGAAGAGGTAAAAAAACAATCATCATAGGTTGGCCGGCCCATTGGTTAAGAAGGCATTGAAGAATTAGGTGATGGGTTTAATCCATGATGGTTACATACCTAGAAATTGATTTCCTACGAGTTTATTGACAACCAAATATTGTAGGATCAAATGGTTGTTCCATAAGGATAATCTAGGTGTGCATAAACTCGTCAGGACACTTACTGATATAAAAAAGGCCAAAAAAGCTTTCCAGCTTCCACCAAACCTTTTAGTGAACTGACACTCAAGAAAAATATGGAGGGTCAATTTCTCTTTTTCTTCTTCATAGGACACTCACACAATAATGTTATTAGTATTGAAGCCTTCTTCATTTACAAGAGTATACTCAATCCTACTTTAGTTTGCATTGTTCAAAAATTTAATCCTTGAACTATGTACATGGCTTGGAAAGTATGCACAATTAGTGTATTCCTTCCTCTTGAGGTACCGTCACTTCTTCAGAATGAAGATGAAGCAATTGGATTGGATGAGTCATGGATATTTGTAGGAGGTATGGAAAGAGGGCAATGGGAATATTTTTGAAGATGAAAACCGAGATTATATGGAGATTTCAGATTTGGTGCTTTTCGATCGATCTAGTTGGCTTCCTTAGGACGACCTCTTATCCAACATATATTCATTGTATATATCGACAGTCTCTTCTAGGCCTTTTATTTTGTCTTGGGTTTCCTTTTTCTCTCACTTTGTTTTCCCTTTTTTTCTTAAATATGATAGGAGCATGACTTTTGAGGCAAAAATGTACTTCTTTTCGTTGCGACTCTTCAAGGCCTATCCTTGAGGCACCTTATGAGACTGGATTAATTTTATTTTATGTTGCAATGACATTATAGTGATCATATCTTTCCCACCTTTTTCCTTCTTCAGGAAAATCCATCTGTTCGGTACCGAGCTGCCAAGTCTCTTGATGCAACTACAATGACAACTTTGCGTGACCTCATTCCTACCAAAGTTGCGGCTGTTGTCTATGACTGTATTGCAACATATAAGAAAACGATCCCCAATTTTCCCCAGTCAGAAACGTGTGAACTGCTGATTCTTGATCGGTCCATAGATCAGGTATATAACATAAATAGTTTGGTCATTTTAATGAAATAAAACATTTTCTGTTTAACTTTTTTATTTTATTTTAACTTTTTTTTGTAAAAATAATGATAATAATAATTATTATTTAGTTTACTTTGGCATGTCTGTGGTGATTTTTTTCTTACAAAGAAAAATGCGTGTTTGGTTTTTAGTGAGAATGTTTTACTATTTTTTTCCCCAAGATTGCTCCTGTTATACATGAATGGACATATGATGCAATGTGCCGTGATTTGCTAAGCATGGAGGGAAATAAATATGTTCACGAGGTAAGTTGTAGCAGTAGCACTCTGTTAGTTTTTATTTGTTCTGGCATTGATTTCTTTAGGCTCTTTGTTCATCAAGATATTTTACCTTTCAGGTTCCAAGCAAAGTTGGAGGTCCACCAGAGAAGAAAGAGGTCCTCTTGGAGGAGCACGATCCAGTTTGGTTTGAGCTTCGCCATGCACACATTGCAGATGTATGGCTTGTTGTTATTGAATTCTTTTGAACATTATTTTCTGTTTTCTTCTGTCATAAATGACTTTTTTCAGGCGAGTGAGCGGTTGCATGAGAAGATGACCAACTTCGTATCTAAGAATAAAGCTGCACAAATCCATCAAGGTTCAAGGTTAGGGCTGTTGTGTTTGCTTGCTTTTGGGGGTATGCTTGGTGGTATTGGTATAAATATGAACTTGGGAATCATGTATTCAGGTGTCACTAATGGATCCTAAATGCCATAACTTTTTTTGTTAGGAAACATTTTTCATATTTCTGCATAAAGTTTCAGATGGCTTTCTTCTATTATTGATTCCTGGGGTCAACCTTGTGCTAGTTGCTGTGTAGGGGTAGGCCGAGTATTTGAGAATTGTTTTCTTTTGGGGATGTGGGATGCTCTGCCGGAATCATAGGCTTTCTTCTATGTTTTATTGGAGCTCTTATCTTTCCATCCATCATGCAGCCCATGATCGGATGCTTAAAATTTTCTCAAGTTGTTGGGTTACGATTTACGAAAAACTATGCCTTATTTTCCTCTTTTCTAAAGAAAATTTGATCTCCTATTTAACAATTTCCTTTCTTATCGAATAAAAGAGAATGATATCATGAGCAGTCTTTTAGATAGATATATCATATACGGCTTTGAAACAAGCCTACTTCACAAGGATGTTGCTTTTCTGATCTAATACTTTCTGCTGTGCTACAGAAATAGTAGTGAACTCTCCACTCGGGATCTGCAAAAGATGGTTCAAGCATTGCCACAATATAGTGAACAAATTGATAAGCTCTCCCTACATGTGGAGGTTAGTTTCTTTTTGACAAACCAAATGTCGTATGATAATTTTTCCCTTCCTAAAGCAAAGAATTTTAGCTTATAGATGGAGGAGAGTAAAGTATGTATAGATATATGTCGGTTTAATTTTGTAATGTGGTTGAGAACTGGGCTGCTTGAAGCAACCTTAGAAACTAGAAAAATGGAAAAATGTTGCAGAAAAGAGGCAAAAAAAAAAAAAAAAAGTTCCAGAAAGGAGCAAAATGAATCTTCATTCATAATTTCATACACATTTGCACAGCAATATGTTCAATAACTTTTGAAGATTTTTCAGGAACTGACTTTGAGTTTATTAATTCAGATTGCAGTAAAACTAAACAAGTTAATCAAGGATCAGGGACTAAGAGAACTAGGACAAATTGAGCAGGACCTTGTTTTTGGAGATGCAGGAACAAAAGAAGTAATAAAATTTTTGACAACCAACGGGGTAATTACTGAAACTATACTAATATTCTTAAGTAAATATCATTGGAGAATGGAGATATGAACACATTGAACATTTTTGCAGGATGCAAGTCGTGAAAATAAGTTGCGGTTATTGATGATTCTGGCCGCCATTTATCCCGAGAAATTTGAGGGTGAGAAAGGTCTAAATTTAATGAAGGTAAATAATACTCCACCCGTAAGAAGAAAAAGACAAACTTTTCAGCCAACCGGCTAGTTAATCTATTTATATATTATTTTTCACTAGATTGCATAGTGAAGATATCACTTTCATTATTGGAGCGCTACCGTTTGCCTCCTTTTTATAGTTACGATCTTACCTCCTTGATTTATTAGTGGCATAGTCTTATGTAACTAGTTTCGATAGGATTTTTGTACTTCATGCATCAATGAAAAGTTTTTGTTTTATATTAAAGAAGATATTACCAACCGTCATTTATTGTTCATACTTTGCATCTTGACGAAGTTTAACGCTTGGCAGTTAGCAAATCTACCACAAGACGATATGAATGCTGTTACCAACATGAGATTACTTGGTAGCGCACCTGATAGCAAAAAAAGCTCATCAGGGTCATTTTCTTTGAAGTTTGATATTCATAAGGTAAAAGTGTATCTTTTTGCTTCTTGAATTTATTTGTTCAATGTCTGACCATACTTTGTTATCAGAAGAAGCGTGCAGTTAGGAAACAACAAAATGGTGAAGCAGAAGCATGGCAATTATCACGGTTTTATCCCATAATAGAGGTAAAACCAATGGTCAAACCTATTTGTTCAATCTATATATATGTTATTAATAGGTCTTTTTTTTGTTTGAAGAAACTAATAGGTATTATTGAGTAAGATAGAAATTGGATGGCATGTATTAAAAATTTTATTTTTGCTCTAACCTGTTGGCTTGATAGGGATTTAGCATGATATATGTCTTGATTTCAAATTCAAATTTCAAGAATGTTATTTCATCTTCCATTGATATTAATCATTGATGGTTGGTCCTTTGGTTAAGATCCAAACATCTTTACACTAATCTTTATTTTTCCTCGGTCAAAGCATGGGTTTTCCATTAGAAAGAAACCATTCATGAAGAAGTGTTTAGATTAGAATGTACTAAAACAAAATTGGGTTTTTTTTGTAGGAATAGACCAAATTGAAAAAATATTTACAATATTAGGCAAAAAAATATATATTTAACAACCATAGTCAAATATATGGTATAAATAATACTTTTTATACGGTAAAATTAATATTAATATCTTAATTATACTGTATGATGAGTATTACTTATATATCTGTTATTATTTTGTGAAATTGGACTATCCAGCACAATTTCCTTTTCCTATACCATTAAGCATTTAGGTGTAGTGGTGATTTAACATGTGCTGGTAGTATAGGACCCAGAGACCCATCCAATCAGCTTTCTTTTAGAAAATCACAATGTCTTGTTGACCCAAACTAACTTCCAGGAACTAATTGAAAAACTAAGCAAAGGTGAATTATCCAAGGAGGATTATCCATGTCTAAATGACCCTAGTCCAACGTACCACCATGGACCATCTCATACAGCAGCAGCCCAGCCACCTCCAGCTGCTCATTCAATGAGATCAAGACGGACTCCAACATGGGCCCGGCCTCGTAATTCTGATGATGGATACTCAAGGTGTTTTCTTTATTTTCTTTTTTGTTATTTTAATTGTAGGTTACGAATTCAAATTTCTGTGGTTCATTTCATACTACATTTGATGCCTTTCTTCAAAAAAGAAAAAGAAAAAGAAAAGAATCTGACACTGCAACAATTTAGCAGATTAGAATTGTTCTCTCCTGGCATATTTTCTTTATGCATAGTTGTGAGTTTAACCGTCTCTTTTCGGACAGTGATTCGATACTAAGGCATGCATCCAGTGATTTTAAGAAGATGGGTCAGCGTATCTTTGTATTTATTGTAGGTGGAGCAACTAGATCTGAGGTATGTTTTGTTCTTATATAATTTGAACACGTCTCTTGAAATAGCTTACTTATTATTCTGTTAAAAACAAAATAGCTTACTTATCCGGATAAAATAATCTTTTTAACGTACAGCTTAGAGTTTGTCACAAGCTTACAACAAAGTTGAAGAGAGAAGTAATTTTAGGTTCAACAAGTATTGATGATCCTCCACAATTTATTACGGTATTTAGCTTTCAAACCTTCTATATTGAAATTTGCAGTTATTTTGCGGATGAAAACATTTTGTCCCTAGATTTGGAGTGAAATTTTTATTTAGCTAGTATGTTTCAAAATCAAACACAATAATGCTCAATTTTAGTCTTTGATGATTGAGATAACAAAACTATTTGGAACCCAACTAAATGTTGACTAGAATGTCTAGACTAGCATTAAATTCTGTGATTATAAGTAAAAAAGAAAATCTAATAGCCAAAGGATCAAATTTGAGCATTATTGACATTTGAAACATAAGACCAAAAAGAAATTTTGTTTTCTGTCATTAATGGTATTTCTCATAAATATTGCATTTAACTGGTACAGAAGCTTAAGATGTTGAGTGCAGAAGAGCTGTCATTAGATGATCTCCAGATATGATTGGCAGCAGATTCTAGTTGACTGTTCTCTTGCTATGAATGAGCTTTGTAACCCCCTCCCCTGGTCCCTTTTTTTTTTTTTTTTTTTTGGCTCTTTCATTTTCTAGTCTTATTATTGCTAGTTTGTGTCACGATCTTATGATGAATTATTAGCGATAAAAGCTGTGCATATTGCATAATGTAACATTTATGAATAGAAAAGATACGATTGGAACTAAGTCTTGCCATTCATACTTATCTTCTCCAACACACCTTGACGTGAAGGAAAAATAAAGAGCAATCCATACGTAAATGAGGAGCCAAGAGATGTAAACAATCACTCAATCTTTTTATTTTTTTATTTTTTTTTATTTTCTTTTTTTGAAGAGTCTAACTCAATTGATTATACATTGTGAAGGAATGAATATATCATTTGCTTTATGCACAAATTAATCTCTAATAGTTCAATGGATAAGAAATTTGAATTTATAATTTCTTAATTTATAAGAACACCTATGTAAACAAAGCCAATCTTTCCATCGTGTTAATATCATAGATCAAACCCACTTAAGCTACATGGCAAATCATTTCATTTCTACCACTACAAAATTTAATTGTATGCAATTTTGAATTGTACTAATCTGGGGAACCGAACCATCATCCTAGCATTGTTTTCAAAATATTATTAAAAAAAAAAAGCTAGTATTCTCCCAATCTTATCTAATAGATTACACATTTTTATTCAGATAAGCAAATTCAGCCGCATTGAAGACCCAACAAGCAAATATCAATTTCGTGGTATACAAAATAGTTAATACGACTGCAATTCAATAAGTTATTTTGAAAGTAAAGCAAGATTTGCAAATACGGAATGATAGTTCTATTGAAACTAAGATAATATGAGAGTTAATAATTGTGTATCTAATGATCGAGAGGTCATAAGTTTGAAACCTCATCTCAATTATGATAGAATTCAAGAAACAAAATATGAGCTATTAATTTATATGAAATTATACCAAGAAGAATATGCAAATATATATATATATTTATATAGTTTAAATATAATGATTGTGCATTGTGGTGAGTAGAACAAAAGTCAATTTCAAACGATTATCACAAACAAATTCATCAGTATAGGTAAATGGTACAGGTAATGCTGCAGAGTAAAAATCAACCAGGCAAATTTTCTAATCTAAACAAGCCCCAACAAACTAAGGAGAAGACACTAAAATCCTTTATCCATTGAAGAAAAAGTTTACAAAATGTTTAATGATAATGCACCTATCTAATATGGGATGGAGGTAAGAGGTGAACTTAAATCACATATAATCGAAATCTCCCAGTAATCATCCCAGCAGCAGCCATGGATATCAGAAATCGTTCCTCGAAACATGCAAAGCGAATATTAGAGTTAGAACAAATGAGAAAGAATGAACGAAACGGGGATTCGAGGAATCGTAAAAGAGGGTTGTAACTTGTAGGGCAATTGACTGGATGACAAAAAATAGAAAGCATTGTTACAAGGGGGGGTGGGTGTGGAAGAAGCATGGCCACAAATCATATCATCCAACAAACAATCAATGAACATAGTCTGAATGAATATTTTGGTGGCAAAAGCCCACTAAGCAGGTGAACAACTAATTCAAATACCAATACAATTTTCCTGCCAACTCTCTTGAGATGAAATAGTAAGCAGTTCAAATACTAGATCCTCCCATGGTCTTTTCTTCCACGAGATGTTGGAGGAATGCTTGTCACAGGCTGGTTCCCTCTATACCCTATGGAAGAAAACAGATACTGTAAGCGATACGAAATAATTCGAAACAAAGTTGATTCGGTTAGAAAGAAAGGTAATATATAAAAGGTTATATAGCCATATAGTGTCTTGAAAAATCTTTACCCCATGGCATGCCACTGCCTAACGAGCCACTTCCAGGAGAACGAGGACCTCCAGGATTATAGCTGGGAAGGGGTGGTTGAATCTTCACAGGGTTCCACTCGTGACCTCGAATGTTTGTGCTTCTCCCTTGATTGAACCTCTGAACAGGTTGCTGCCCCAAGCGGCTCGGGGAATTGTATGAATTATGAGGCATGAAGTGGGAATGCTTCGATGAGGGACGAGCATAGCCGGTGTGCAAATCTTGAGCTGAGGGCGGGCTACCCACCTCTACATGCGGAAATGCTTGTATGGGTCCAGTTTTTCTGAAATTGTAATGAATGAAAATGGGATAAATGAAAACTGGAAATGACCGGCAGTTCAATATCAAAGCCAGAACAATATAGTGGAGCAAGGTTCCGATTTTCGATTATAAAAGAAATAGTATCATAACCAAAATAGAAAAAGAAATCATGGCACCCGGTTCGGAGAAATTTACAATATATATTTAGTGGGAGAGTGAATTAAATATTCAATGGATCTACAGATCACCTAGGGAAAAGAAGTCGACTTCATCCTAAATATTCAAGTAATCAAAGCTCATAATGTTCGGATCGGTTCGAGTAGGGAAATTGACTATACACCCGTATATCCAACCCAGCAACATTGCACCAAGGAATAGTTAAAGGTAAGTATTATTCACATAATGTTCAAACAAAGTAACACAAAGTCAAAAATTAAGAATGATTCAACAAGTAAAGGTAATACCTACCTTTGTGAGTTTAGATTCAAACCAGCATTTGGCATACTAAATCTTCCAATCCCAGTTGATGGATTTGATGAACCTACATGCATGTTGCTGAAATCAGTCGCAAAGTTGCCGACGTCTGAATCACCATCATCTTGCAGGAGTAGTTCATCACTGAAGGAACAGAAATCATAGCACATTGAAATTTGACCGAAAAACAAAAGATCTGCATCTTACAAGTACATTTGGGTGAGAAAATATGTACGAGTACATTCTATAAAAGATTTCACCTTCACAAGACAATGAAACCATTCGCTTTGCACTTTATCTAAGAAAGTGAGTACATTCTATAAAATGTTTCATCTTCGCTTTACATTTTTATAACATTAGTATGAATGTTTCTTTAGTCATCCTAAAACAAATCTCGTCTTTGATAATGATTTTGATTTGATTTTCCATTTTTTAAAATAAACTTATTAATTAAGAATTTCTTGTATAAACTTTTCACTTTTAGGAATTCCTCCAACGTTTTAACCAATTTTTTTTTAGTTAAATTTTATTTTTTTGATACATGTGAGTGTTCGGGCAAGCAAATGTGATATGTAGACCTCAACTATTATCACAACTATTATCACAGGACAACCGCTTGACCCTCCTACCTTTAGTCTTTGATAATAATTTTGATCGGATCGTTATTATAATAAGAATGTTTTTTAAAAAAATATATATTACAAAATCATTATCATATAATAGGTTTAATATTAAGGAATAATACTTTTGGAATGTATTTTAAAAGGACTAAGGAGTAGTATCCGTGCCTTCAGAAGTATGAAGACAAATATTTAGTCATTGGCCAGTTCAACTGAAAGAGAAGAGAAGTGCTGATAACTATAAATGTATCTAACTTCTAAAAAAAAAGTACCTAGCATCTACAATATTTAGTCAAAGAACAGCAAATTAATTGATTATTGACAAACAATGCTCTATCAGATACTCACAACTCTCTAGAACAAACTAGATTTTTACGTACCTTAAACACAAAAGAAAAGTGCTTTCTGTTCAGCTATATGTGATTTAAAAATCAAAAGCATAAACTTAATTCGATCACAGAGTCACGCATTCCTTTAATGGAGTAAATAGTAATAGATAAATGCACGGGTAAAAAAGGTGATTCAGATACAATATTAGGTAAGCAATTAAAACATCATAAACACTAGTTCTCCAGAACTACACTTTGCAAATGTAGGAAGTCTAATTTTATTTTCTTCCATATTTCAAGAATATTTTCTGCTGAACCAAACAAAAAAAAAACTAGTTTACAAATTGATAAAAGGAATCAAAGTTCAATTAGTTAGGAAAAAGGAATATATCCATCTGGCTCCTGCTTACTATCGAAACTTCCCCCCATTTTGTAACTATGACCTTTCCTTTGTTTTCTCATTGGCATCACTTATTGTAATTGTTTCGAATTTCGATAGGACCCCGTTATCTTCTTATCATTTATCAATGAAGGTTATCGTTACCAATTAAAAAAAAAAAAATCTGGCTCCCTTCTTAGTTTGGAAAATATAATTGCACAAAATAGTTATAAAAGGATATGCAAAAGTTGACTTACCTATAATTGGGATCCCAGTCTCCAGGATCAGGCAATTCAGACTTATTGCGTGCCACATCAGTGGGTTGTGAAAATTGCATATTTGAACCAGGAAAATGGGACCCTGGCATACTCTGGATTGTAGGGTATCCAGCAGAGCTACCACTACTTACTTGCTGCTGCTTCCGGCTGGCGGCGTTGCTACTCGGTGGCAGATGAGAAGATGAGAAACTGTGTAAAGAGTTCCCATCTGCTTGGCTGTAACTTGTGCCTTCAATAGATTGTCCTTGCCAATGTGAAGACGAACCATCATGAGTACCAGAGTGATCCCAAAATTTCCTTCTATTAAATTGACCAACTGTAGCCATTTTTCCCAGAGGTGATCCTTGGCAACTACCCCTTGCAGGAGAAGTTGGCCCATAATGTCCAGGAGAGCCCACACCATAATTGCTTGGTGGAGTAAACTGAGACGGACTCGTGCCTAAGGGCAGTGGTGCGAAGTTTCCGGTTGATGGGCTCACACCAATCCCATTGCCATGTGATAATTGGAAAACCCGCTGCCGTGTATCTGGGCTACTAGCAAGCATTGATATTCTTGCCTGTGGATGCATATTCATTCCGGATGGACCGACAGGCGAATAATATGCAAGCATACCATTATCGCCATAACTACCATAGCTGTTTCCAAATCCAATACTTTCGTTGTAGCTACCATGACTTCCAATGCTACCATAACTGCTGGCATGTGCATATGGTGGTACCATTTGGAAATGTGGGCTGCTCTGCAGAACTCTGTTCCTACCTGTAATCTGAACGAAATTATATACTTACTTCAGATCAGAATTTTTTCTAATAAATACCTGCAAAAAAAGACTATAAGTAATTTTATTTTTCTTTTTTATATATAATAATCCAAGGGGCGTACAAAAAAACCCACAAAAAAGGGGAGGCCTTATAAAATAGTAATTTGAAAATTTGAATGACGTACAGTAAAAAAAAAAAATTAAATGAATAGAAGTCTCACATTTGGAGAGAGACCAGCTGCAAACCAATGCCCTCCACCCGGATGATGGTCGTCCACCACCTTCATGTTTTGTGAAACAGGCTGGAAAAGAGGGGGGGAAAGTTATACGATTGTTCTATCCTACATTGCTAGAAAAATAAGCAAACCAAAGGGGGAAAGCACAGAAAGTCATACAATAGCGCACAAAAAAATTCGGTAAATGAATTACATGAGGCACATCCGACTTGGCAAGCTGGCATGCATATTGAGGTGACAAATTACCGAGAAGTAAGAAGTGTGCCAGCAATTCTAAGGTTACAAGATGAGGTGCTTACAAAAATATTTAAATTATAAATGCATACAGCAAGATCTTTTTTATGACGGGGAATCGGAGCTTCACTCCCATATACTTGGGGGCCATGCGCCCGTCCCAAGGCCCTAGACTCGAGGAGATAATAAAGAATTTTATAATTAAGCTCAACTCGAGGGTCTCGAACTTGAGACCTCCAAGAGAGCATATCTTGGAGGCCCCAAGCCTCAACTAAGGAGGCCGCACCTTGGGGACGCATACAACAAGATAATACAACTAATCCAGCAGTTGTCTTGTCATAAATCAAGCAGGTACTCAGAGAAAAAGTAACTGCCATAAATAAGGCAGATATGCACAGCAAAAGTAACTGTTCAATTAGTTTGTCTTATTAGTCAAGTTACAGCTCTCCCTCGTACTCTCACATTGAAATGAAATTGGTTTTATGAACCCAATAAACTTCATAATTAAGATAAAACATTAAAGTCAATAATAGCAATGGTTAGAGATTTTGCGAGTAACAAATGAACTTATTGCATAATCATACTATATTTAACAAACTTACCAAACGCCGGGTCTCTGGTGGAGGCGTGTAAGGACATGTGAAAGGTTCCCCTGTCACAAAAGGGTGTTTGGAGGCCTGCATACACATATGGATTCAATATCCAAGTTTCTATTGCTTCTTAGTTATAAAATGTGCTATTCAAGTAAATCAGGAATTAAATAAATTCGTACGGGGACAGTCAATACCTGGAAAGGTGACCACCTTTTTGCAGGATCAAACTCTACGAGACCCTTTAGGAAATCAATCAATGCCAGTCGTACTTGACTCTCTGTGAATAAATTACACCGTAACCCCTTTTAGAAGTTCCTAAGAAACAGAAGTTTGGGGATAGGGATAAAAAAGACCTACCTTTCTTCCTATCTTCCCCGGCTAAGTTCTTTCTATAAGGGTAGTTAGTCACAATTGCTTCGAGGTTCATTAGATTGAAATACTCTTTCCCAATTGAAGGTTTTTTCATCTCCCTCTGAAAATAAACAAGCAATTCAATTGCACAATTGGACATATGTCAGAACGAAAAGCTGTATGCTTGTAATCAAAATAGGGAGTCAGTATTCCAGAACAATTAACCAATTTAGAAAATGAGCCGAGCATCTACATAACGGGGCATCATTTAGAAAACTGAAAATATTGATTGGACAGAAAAATGTCTAGCAAGAGCATCACTGATATTCGATACATTTTCTTGGCAATAGTTGATTTTATTGGAATAACAGAACTAATAAAGGTATGCTTACAGCTTCATATTCTTCTGCCTTTAATGCTTGAAAAGTGCCTATGCCACTTGGATAAATTTCACCATTTTCAGTATGGAAACCTCCAAACTTAAAGAATTTGCTAGTATGTTTTGCCTCCTTCAGAACATAATCCGGAGGTTGTCCCCTGTTAAATATGACAGGAAAGTCAAGTTGTTGCAATATTGACTTATGAGGGAAAGTAGACAGATTATAAAAATCATGGTTATCGTGTGCTATACCAAAGATGCAAATGAAGATGCAAATAACCTATTGAGTTGGTGGAAACTATTCTTGGATTTAATCTCGTTTTCTCTCCCAAATTCCAACATTAGTAGCTTCATGCATGAAGGGGTGATCAGTGTGGGTCTAAAGAGGAAACATTTTGTTTTTTGGGTTCTATGATTATAATTTATATCTCTACATACCCACAGATTTTTTATTTTGTGGCTCAATGCTAGTAAGCCCGTGCTTTTGAAGGCATGACTAGAGGGGAAATTTTGTAGTGAAAAATCTGAAGAATATTTGGCAAACTCGTGTGTGTACCTTCCAATTGGAGTGATCAGTATTAGAACTCGTATCTTTATTTGTCCTATATTTTCGTTCACAATAATATGATGTTTTGCAGGCCCTTTGAGCTATGAGCTATCGTTCAGTTTGCAAGCCCTTTGAGCTATTGTTCAGTTCATTATTCGGATGAAATGTTTGTTGTCAATAAAAATAAAACTTTAAAAAGACTTACCCAAGAATGTCAATCATCCGCCTTAATAAATCAAATTCAGAAGCTCCTGGAAATAGTGGCAATCCAAGAAACAATTCGGCAACTATGCAACCAAAGGACCACATATCAATAGCTGTGGTGTATCTGAAAAGGGGGTTAAGGATCCCGTCTAAAATTAGGAAGAAAGTACATATTTTGAGTTCAAGGGGGTGGAGGATCGAACCCATGACTCTTGGTCATGAGCATACTTATGTCAGTTGAACTAATTGGCAAAATTACATATTTATTAATACACATTATAGAATTTTAACATCCACCATCAACTTTAGAGGGTTAGAATTATTTGGATGCAGAAACACACAAAAAAATCAATAAAGTGCCGATAATATTGCTACAGAATAAGGAGACACAAAATGGAAACCAGAACGACATGACACAGATACAACAATGTGTTAATTTCTAAGAAAAGTAGGATGCATACACATTGGAGACATTTTTATATACATGATATGAACTATGAAGTATACGTGCATACAGATAATTTTGTAGATCCGTGTGTACATTGCTAGTTGCAATTACCTAAGTAATAATAATAATAAATAATATAAAAAAGGATAATAAACCAAATATATTTCTTGTTAAAGTATTGTTATAATTAAATTCACCTCAATCTATCAACAAGTTTTAAGCTTGATGGGTGATTTAACATATGAGAGCAAGAAGTCACGTGTTCAAAGAGAAATATTTGCATGTTGTTGTGGCAAAATCTAAGCCACTCATTTTTTTCTTTTTTAAAAAAAACAAATTATTTATCAAAATTAAAAATAAGATTAATGGTCCAGATTATGCCACATAAGTGGCCGCATGCTGCCTAAGCAACATGCAAATATTTCTCGTGTTCAAAACCCTTGTAAAGTCGTTTCGTCTCCAATTAATATTGATTTCTAATTGTTGAGAATTCATCAAAATTTCAAGCCCACAAATGAGGAGAGTATTACAGTGTTGACATAATTAAATTTAACTAACCTGTAAGTTTAAACTTTTGGATTAATTGGTAATTTAACTAACCTATCAGTTTAAACTTTTGAATTGAACGGTAATTTAACCGACCTATGAGTTTAAGCATTTTGGTTTTGGTTGATTGGTAATTTAACATTTCTAGATTTTAAGTGTGGTAACTAGATAGGTACAATAAAGTTTTTCATATCTTAAATGTTTAAAAAAAATTAGTTTGGACCCTTGGAAAATTGTATACGACACAATAAATCTGTTCAAATGGATACTGATATCCAAGCAGGACTTCTGGAGATCTGTAGTAGCGGCTCTGCACAAGGGGGAAGAAGAATAAGAAACAGAGACATCTTTTGAATGCTGAAGATGAAATGAAGATCAAGAACTACCTGAATGTAAGAATAAACAGTGCGGTCTTCCATGCAAGCTGATCCGAAGTCAATTATTTTAATTTCTGCTGGCTTTGATGAGCTGTTTCCGATACAACAGTGAAAAATAAATATCAATAGGCTTGTGTAAATATCTAGAGAAAACATTTTAGAAAATAATAAAAAAGAAATTAGAGGAAAAACAAAAACATAAACAAAACAAAAACTTTATCTCCACAACTTACCTCGTGCACAAAAGAATATTTTCGGGCTTTAAATCACAATGAATAATGCCAGCATCTTTTAATAGAGCAAGCCCGCATAAGATCTTCTCGAATATAAACAAGACAAGGTAAGGTGTGGTACAAAAATGATAGTTCAGTTGAAAATTTAAACCCTAAAAGAATTATTTTACCTGTTTGGATAGCATTTGAACAATGTTCAATGACAACCCCCTAAAATGATTCATCTTGATAAGCTCGTACCTAGAGTATGGACAGAATTTGTAATCGAAGTAAATATTTCAAATCTCAATTTCTAGAAAGTAACAATAGGTGGTGACTTACAAATTTGCATCAAGCAGCTCAAAGCAAATGCACAGATGACGTTGATATACAAAGTAATCGTAGATACGGACAATATGATGCTTGTCCTCAGGATCATACTTCTTATTTAACTGCAAGGAAACCCGATACAACAAAAGTATTAGGTCTCATACTATATTATTCTTCTTGGGTGATCAACTTTATCAACAGTAGAGTCAGTGTTCAAAGGGTTTGTAGGATCGCCCTCCAATATATCAATGTTGGGCAAAAACAATTCCAAATCTGCAAAGTTAGTTTCAAAACTGAAGGGATGACTGAATTTCTTCTTGTGTAATACTTTGATATGAGGCTCCCTTACTTCTCTAACCGAAATTGGAGAAGAAACCATCATTGATAGGAAATAATTCTGATCGAAGAGGAATATCCAAACCTTTAGCTTGTTCAGAATCCTCAAGTTTTTTACCCAAAGTCCCTTTTTTTTAGTAATTATGACTTTTCTACCCTCCTATTTAACTGGAGAGGTCTTTTGAAATTGTTTCTTATCCAAAAAAACGTTTTTACCCAAAGTGATTTCATTTGAAAAGTGGGAGACACCTAACTTCTCTTCCTCTTTCTTGAGCCGTAACAGGAGAAGAAAACAAGCGTGGAGCCCTATCTGAAATAAGAGAATCTGAAGCAGTACACTTTGAGCCCTATCTGTTATGATCTCTAAAGAACAGAAACCCACCTAGGATCCATGAATGCCAACCATAAGGACCTCTATACCCTATCAAAATTAGCTCTGTTGAGCATCTTCTGTCTCGAATCTAGAGAAGTCATGCTTTTATTGATAAAATAATTAAAGAGAATAGAGAAGGAGCATACAAAATAGGAAGCCACAAAAAAATGGAAGAATGAAAGAGAATACAAGAACAAGAAAAGGGGCATATAAAATAGGGAGCCCACAAAAAATGGAAGACCTTATAAAAACGATCTCCAATCAAGCGAAATAATGCCTAAAGAATAATTACAAAACAACTTAGAAATAGAGGCTCAAAGAGACGGTGATGAATTCCGGCAATGTAAGGTAAACGATCTCTCGTCCGTTGCCCATATCTTCAGGAAGAAGGTCTCGGCTACACCAAAGTCAAAGGAGAACTTCGGGCGAGCCTTGGTGAAGATCTTTAACTCGCAGGGGAGATGTTGCACACATAGAAAAGATGCTCTCCGACAAAAGAACGGGTGCCAAATTTTAAACTATGGAGAAGTATGGTTCTTCCAAAATGTACTTTTTAGATCACAAAAAATAGCCTTAAGGGGCCTATGGTTTCACTAAATCCTCTAAATAGCAAAAAACAATATTGTCAAAATAGATATGAAAGGAAACATAGTTACCATTGTCAAAATAGAGACTTCAACCAGTGCTTGCTGATAATATGCCGGTTGGTTTTTTATGATCTTCACAGCTACAAAGCTGTTAGTTTCCGCAACCCAGCATTTAAGAACCTGCCCAAAGGTCCCATGACCAAGTAGATCTTTGACAACATATCTGAAATTATCAATTAACCTAATAAAAAACATAGTCTATTGAATAGCATACGGATGGAAAACAATATACTTCTAAGAAAAGTAAAAGGCATATGCCCAAAGGAAACTTGAGTAGAGACCCTAGGCATATGCCCAAAGGGAACTTGAGTTAGAGACCCTGGGCATCCGCTTCATCAAAAGCCTTCGTTGGGTCCTCCATTCAAGATGTTTATTCGCTTTGGGCTGATCTCGAATAATTTCTCTATTGTTTTGTTTTGTTTCTGAACTATCCTTGTTTGTGCTTGTTTTTTGCTTTTTGTTTCTCTACCATCACGGTATTGTTTTGTTGTTTGTTTATTTTTTGGTGTTTTTGTTTCCTCATGTACTCTTGTTCATTTCATCAATGAATATATTTGTTTCTTGTTTCAAAAAAAAAAAAAAAAAAAAAAAAACCTAGTCTCAAAGGTGTAATTTTTTTTTTTTGAAACAAGGTAACCACGCCCGCCCCTAGGCCAGGCACCGGAGACATCGAAGGAGTGTGTCACAGGTGAGTTTCGAACCTGAGACCTCGAAGGGAGCATACCTTCAAAGCCCAAGTCTCAAAGGTGTAATGCAAGCCTGAGTGAAACAAAAATACTCTTTCAAGCATCTAAATACTTCAAACTGCAAAACAATAATATTCATAGTATAACGTTCAACAAAAGAAAAGGAAAAGGAAATTGAAATTCTAGCTTTTTGTGTTCAATGCAAAAGCAAAAGGAGGTTGTAAGCTGCAGAAATACGACCACATGAGCTTACTCACCCTACCCGAGTGCCTTTAGATGGAAAGAAACAATTTTTTTTTTTTTTTGATAAGAAACAGAGACCAACTTTCATTGATGGAAAGAAACAATAGGATTTTCAACAACAAATCCCTCCCCTTTGATAGTCTATGATAATGCTTTTGATCAGGCTCTTGGTTGACATAAGCTTTTACAAATTACATCCTTAATGACCAACTGAAAAACTTGATGGTCTTTTGTTGAGGATCCCACATTGAAAAAGTGAGGAGACGTCCTAACACTTATCAGCTACCTCTCTCATTACCAATTAGTTTTAAGATGAAATCTAATACCATTTAATATGGTATCAAAACTCATAAAACTCAAATGGGTATTTGCCTATCTGGTACAATAAAAATGAAATTGGAATCTTATCCAATTGGTTAGCCCAAAGTGGCACCATCTTAAGGGGGCATGTTAAGGATCTCACATTGTCCCTATTGGAAAAGTTAGGATACCTCCTAGCATTTATATGGTGGGTGGGCTATTCCTCTCATTACCCATTAATTTTGAGATGGAACCTCATACTAACTAATACCTTTTGTAACTACAATTGTTTTATACACTTGTCCTTTTCCGTCCTAATAATGAAATATTTGTTTCCTATATTATAAAAGAAAAACATAAAACAATACAAAAAAAAAAAGAGATAACAATCATCGAACTACTAGGCCTGTAGCCCAACCTTAAACAGATAGTCGTCCATCATACTGGCAATCAGCACTCAATTTTGATGACCATATTATCTTTGAAATCAATTTAAATTCTTAAGTTCTAGTAATATGTATGTTGATTTCTTGCATTGAAGACCCCAAAAACAAATCACGATCAGATTAGTGCAACTAAGAGGACAATAAAGATATCAAATGCTGACTTCAACAACAGAAAGTTCTATACAGTCCCTACAGATGCATTAGTAGAAACAGTGTGCTGAACAAAGTTCGAACTTCAAAGAATGAGTGCAAAATAAGGTTGAAAGTTTCATTCAGGAAACACACCAACCTTTGTTGTGTGTCAAAGTTGAGTAAAACAGAGTTCACCGCCAAAATAAGATCTGAATTCACATTATCATAGCCATCATTCAGGACTCCAATTGATGGGCTCGTCAAAAATCTCTTCAGATTTAACTCTTCTGAATATTTAAACTCTGGATTGCATTTTCTGTATGTTTCAACTATGTCCTTCGTTAATCTAGCAACCAGCTGAACAATAAAAAAAATTACTTCAGAACAACAGATTTGCTTCTCATTGAATCAGTATCAATTCTTACAGGACAATATATAAATTATGTATTCCAAGGATGAACATCGTCGTAACATGATCCATATCGAATCAAGGTCCAATATCTTGGACAATCTTAGTAATCTGCTTCGACTACATACTCATGGAAATTCTGAAGGACAAACATGACAAGAGAATGTGGATAGAAAACAAAAAAAAACAAAAACAAAAAATTTAGAGAAAAAGACCAATATCATACGCACTAGTCACTACATCCTTTTATACCTTTTAAGCTCCAATGCATGAATATGTGTTTTGACACCTTATAACTTACACACACATATATATGTTTATTTATTCATCATAAACCATGCTTTCATTGAGAATGGAATAAAAAAGAAAACAAGAGCAGGGCATACAAAAAAGGAAAAACCTACCAAAAAATAGGGGAGGCCTTTCTAAAAAATGGTCTCCAGTCATGTAAAATGATACTTAACGAATAATTACAAAAGTAAAAAATAACCTTAGACGCCAAGGCTCATAGTAAAACATAGAGTCTAATGAGGTCCCACACATCTTGTGTTTATCTTTCCACTCCTCAAAAAATCTATTATTTCTTTCGTCCAAAGACCCCACAAAATGACACAGACACTGGCTTGCCACAAGAAAGCTCCTTTATCACTACAATCTCTTTGCCTGACATGAATCAAACTGAACATTGAAAATATCTGATTCCAAATTTCTGAAGGAAGGTGATCAAGATCTTCTGTTTCCTTTCTACACAAAATGCAACATGTGATACCATGTTGAATCATGTTAAATCAACAATCAATCCAAAAACTCCCCTCCTCTCCTCCTCCCCCTTGTTATGGCCCTATGATCTCATCTTCCTGCTACTATAATCAGAGCAAGTAGTTGTAGAGGTTTCTAAGGAACGTCTAATATGTTCTATACTGAATGAAATGGACCAGTACTTCAGAACTAAAAGTTTCAATGAGAACAAATGACAGTAGATATCCCCAATAGTAGGTAAAACATGCATGGAAAGTTGAGAAACATGCGAAATCGCAATTCCATCACTGGTTCTCAAGATAATTTGACAACGAGTCGCATTCGGTTAACTCATAAGCTTAAGATTGCACCTCCTTATGCCAAAAACACTTCAATCGTGTAGTACCGCGCCATAGAGAAAAGTCTCAATTTAGCAACAAGACACTCAAAAGTGCTATAAAATTCGGTATCTGACATGCAGACTGAAAGAACAAGCATTTACTACAATCTATGTCCATCAAGCTATTAACAACAATTCAGTTACCCAACAAGCTTCTTTTTCTTTTTCTTTTTTAATTCAGCAACATTGAGATGGGTCTCGAATCTGTAATCTCTTAGTTACTAGGTCGTTCATAATGCCACTCGAGCTATACTCAGCAGTTTACTGACAAGTTAACCACAAAGAAAATAACAGAGACAAACCAAAAGCAAGAACTTACAGGTATTCTGGCGGGAAACCGAGAATCTTGGGGCTTCACAGCAGCATATTCCCGATGCAAATAAGGACCAAAACCAAGTTGCCTAGGATGCCATAGCGATCCTACAGAAGCGGCCGATGTCGAAGCAGCCGACGAGTCGCATTCGGCGCTCGAGTGAGCAGGTTGACAACGGTCAGCTCCATCACTGGTGCTAACTTCTTCCTTAGCCATAACCAAAGCCCGAAATCAAGCTCCAACAAAAGAATTGAAAATGCCCAAATCCACCATTGGAGCTAATTTCCACGCATAAACCACAAAACCCAGAATTAAACAACAAAAACAGAAATCAACAGTGTATACTTCACTACAAGGCGAGACGATTCAATTGCATCTACGATTTCTAAGCCACTCCCAATTCAAGAAATCCGCCAACTGAATCCACTCCCATTCTGGGTTTTCCTCTAATTCAATCTCGACCTAACGCGCAATCCGACAAAACCCTCCCAAGAATCCATGGAAACCCCAAAAGGAAATCGATCAATCTGACACGGGCGAATCAGATACAGAATTAGCTGAACATTGAATGAATCCTCCAAATTTCGATCAATTTGACGCCCAGCAAAATCCCACCAAATACTGTAAATTAACAATCCAACACGATCAGAAAACCTTGAAAGAAAAACCCACAACGGCGATCGGAAAAAGTGTTTTGAAATACAGAAATTGCAAAGTAGAGAGAGAGAAAGAGGGGAAGAGAGAAAAAGAGCGAAAAATTAATGAAATTTTGTCTATGTGACAATAATGAGCTTATGTTCATCCAATAGGGAAGTTTATTTGTATCTTTTTATTCTTTATTCTTATTTTAAATATTTATATATATATTTAATCCATAGATTTAAAATGTTATTATATTTCAAAATTAAATCTTTTTCTCTTCGTATTTTATGTTTGTCCTAACAAAGTCGTTAATTATATAAAGAATTGAATTAAAATTTGAACATATTGATAAAATATTTAATTTTTTTAGTAAATTTAATTTATTTTTTTTGTTAAACATGAATTAAAAATTACATCCATACTTAAAATTGGACATTATTAAAATATCTAGGATAAGATTTCAATTTTGAAGCACATCAAAGAAGAAGTTTTCATCTACGGAATAGATTGATGACGTCATTGGTTATTGATTTAGTGTTAATTTAGTTCCACTACTCGATCACGAGTTTAATTCTTGGAATCGATATTTGTAATATTTTTTCTCAACTTGTACTAAAAAAAATCAATCTTAAATTAAGGAAATCAAAATAAAATTAAATCTCAAATTTAAGATTAAAAAATAAATTTATTGTTTTTCCATTTTTATAATTTGGATTTATTGGGTTTTATTTAAATCCAAAATAAAAAATAATAAAAAAGGAAATAAATTAAAATGTCATTTGTCAGCTATTTGTGAACATGCAGGAGGAATTTTATATTACGTGTAAACACTTCTCTTGCTTTTTTATTTATGTAAACGTCAAACCTCCACGATTGCACTCCACATGCTCAACAACAACAACAAAAAAAAAAAAAAAAAAAAAAAAAAAAAAAAAAAAAAAAGTTCTTTCTAAAATTTATGGATGAATCGTTCGAATTTCCAAATATAATTTACCAAAAAAAAAAAAAATTATCATGTAAAGAGTGTAACCAAACTTGAGAATGTTGCATTATGTATTTTAAAAAATATGTATTTTTTGATGTATATGGGTAAATTAATTTTTAAATCGTCGGTTATTATGAATTGAATATCTATCCTTAAATATTAAAACAATTTATACTCGAGTCTCTTTTTGTTTTGAATTGGTTAAATATTTGTTGATGTTGGTAACTTGTATGAAATAAGTAATAATATATATATGCGGGTTTTTTTTGTGGAAATGATTTAAGTTCAATGATAATTGACATGTATTTTTTATCAAAATAGTGCAATTTTTAGTAAGCGGCATCATTATGATGTATCAAGTAGTAACTAGTTGATCGAGGGTTCAAATATAAATTATTGTTGAATAAAAAAACAAATAATTTATGAATGTATTAAAAACAAATTAGAGTTAATATTGATTTGATTTCTATGCTTTTATTGAGAATTTTGTATGGGATGCAGTGTTCTTACAAAGTGGACAATTTTTAAAATATTTAGTTAATTTTTATTTTAAATTTCATCTAAACTCATTAATATTGTATTATAATTAAATACGCATTAGTATAATATCATATATTAATAATAATTTTTAAATGATCAATTATAATTATTTTATACATTTGACTAATCTGATATATTTCTTTTTTTATTTTATTTTCACCCTAACTTTTAATATATAAATTCACATATATAAAGAATCTTTCATGTATTATAATAAAAAAAAAGTAATAAAAAAATAGAAAATGACGTGAATAACATCTCATAAAAGAAATTTGTGCATATAAAAAAAAATAAAATTGTGCATAACAAAAAATTGAAGTAAACCTAGTAAAAATATATGCACCTGAATACTTCAATCACGACAATAGGTGGTCGTCAATAAGGACATTCAATCAACAAGTGTTACATAGTCTTCTTTTTTTTTTTTTTTTTTTTTTTTTTTTTTTTTTCTTTTAATCAATATTTGATAGGGTCTTCAATTAGTATAATATCCATATTTGAATAAAAAAGAAAAAAAAAAAATATATATATATATATATATATATATATATAATATCCATATTTGAAGGCTCTATTACACTTTAAATATATAAAAAAAAAAAAAGATTTTGCATGTATAGTAAAAAAGAGTAAAATATTTTTATTTATAATAAAAAATAATTCATTTGTAGAATAAAATCGAAATTGAGTTCTATCATTGGTTGAGTTATACTAGTAAATTCAATCAATGATAGATTTATTCTATCACTATTTGAATTTTATATGAGTGATAGAATTTTAAATTGAATTTCTATCACTAATAAAACTCAACAACTGATATAAAATAATCTGCTATAAATAAATTACTATAAAAATTGTGTTATAAATATAATAATAAAATAAATGGGTTGCTGATCCTAAATTCTAAAAAAAAAAAAAAAATTAGTGTGAGCATATAATTTTTATTTTTCAAAATTGAGTAAGACCACAAACCCTAGAAAATTATCTATTTCCAGATGTGAACTTCGGGTTTGAAATGGAATATTTACACTCAGCACCAACCAATTGGGAGCAAATTATCCCAAACAAGAACACGATAGAACAAACCAATCAAGCACAGCAATTCGATCGATTCCGCCGCCGCCAAGACGTCGACGATGATCATCAAGGTTCCACAACTCGCGCTCCGTCGCGTTCTTCCACTGTTCGTTCACCGCAGCGGACAGTTTCCGGTTGTTTTCCGGCAATTCCCGTCCAACTGTGTCCGCGCCGCCTCAATCGCCACCACAACCACCACTGGCGTCCGTTGTAAGAGCAGGAATGTTTCGAGATTCAGCTATGCTAATGGAAGATTCTCAAAATGGGGCTCGAGTCGGGATTTGAGTATTAGAGCCACTCAAGTGAACGACTCTGGATCTATTGATTCCCCGCTTATGCAGTCAATGGAGAACAAGGTGATGTTTTTATTTAGTTTTTGGTTTTTTATTGATTTTTTTTGTGCGTTTTCGTTTGTTTTAGAAATTCATTGTGTATGCTACTTGAGGATGATGTAGGGCTAGTTTCTGACCTAATTTAAGAGGAATGGAATCTCTGAGTCGTCTATAGATTAGAAATGTTCTTAGTAGCACATGGTTAAAGAACTTAACGGCGATTTCATGTTTCGGTTTCACTAAATCTTTTATTTATGTTTAAACGTGTTGTTATCGAACTTATACATCTCAGTTTCCTTTCTACAAATGCGTAATTGTTTGCAGCTTTGATGTGGTTAGTGTTGAGATATGCCTTGAACTCTTTGATGCCCATGATTACTTAGTTGAGGTCTACTACCCGAATTACTTAACCGGGCTCTACCTGCCCGGTCAGCGAGTCGGGGTCCAGGGGCAAGGTCTATGGACGTAGCTGTTAGGATCTCACAATTGTCCCACATCGGAAAAGTGAAGAGTCCAACAACAATATAAAAGAGATATGGATTACTCTCTTCATTGCCAATTGGTTTTGAGGTGGAACCAAATTCCCTTCATATGTTTTTTGTTTGCCTTAACTGCTTAGGAATGATTCGAGAGTAGCTTTGAATTTTTTTTGAAACAAGGTAACCACGCCCGTCCCTAGGCCAGGTACCAGAGACATCGAAGAAGTAGTTTCACAAGTGAGTCTCGAACCTGGGACCTTGAGGGGAGCACACCCTCAAAGCTCAAGCCTTCAACCACTGCGCCACCCCTTGGGGACATAGCTTTGAATTGGAAGACGACTCTTCCAAAAGGACCCTTACACGCATTTGTCCTCTCTCATTATGGGTCATTCTTTTAAATATTCCAAGGAGCTCTTTTCGAAAATTGGTTCAACTTTCTTATGCTCGGTTTGGATCGAAATGCATAGAATTTTGAGGTCAAAGGAAAAAGGCTTGTTGATCTTCTTCGATGGTATTATTTTCCCTGCTTTATCTTGGTATTAATTGAATCCTCTCTTCTTTTCTTATCTTATAGCCCTTTTTCACATTTGACTAATTGGAGTTGTTTATTGTAACTCCTTTGAGTTGGGGCTTCATTTTTCCTTTATTAATTTCATAATCATTGAAACTGTTTGAAGAGTAAGAACAAAAATTGTGATAAAGTAAAAAGTTTAGGCGACAACATATCGTTGGTGAATGTGTTCTTCAAATACTCATAAAATTTGTATTTGTGGAGCTCTGTAGTCTGTTGGTATATTCGGGGTCTTATTGGTTTTCCCCTTCTCCAGCATTTCTTAATGCCTTTTATATATTGAGTTGACGTTGCAATTTTCTTCATCAGATTAAGGAACAATTAGAAGCACAGTCTGTCTCGGTGAAAGATGCTTATGGAGATGGGCGACACGTTAGGTGAGGACTTTTTCCCTACATTTGCTTTTCTATGGGAGCATAGTGTAAGAAACTGGAAGTATCTAGAATACCGTTACGAGAAAATATTTTATATACCGACCATAAATAAAAGGAAAAATGTTCATTTCTTCCATCTGTTCCTGATTCACGTTTGGCTTTATAAAAGGAAATATGAGGAATGCTATCACCTTCTCGGATGGAAAGCTCCTGGAAGAAGAAATTATTGAATCAATCACTTACCTGGCTTTATCATGGGCTCATAGATTATCTCCTTTTAAAGATTATAACCTATCAACTTTAATTGCTCTCTGGAATTATTATTTTTTTGTAATTATAGCTTAGCATCTTTAATTGCTCTTTAGATATTTTTTTTTCTTTTTTAATATATATATATATATATATTAAACGACTTTTTGTAACTTTTCATTCATCAATGAAAGTTTTTCCATTTCCTAAAAAAAATGAAAACTTCGGTCGGCCAGAACTCATGAGCAGAGTTTTTAGCCTTTTAGTAACCAAAAACAAAGAGCAAGTACAAAATAAGTTTGAGCCAATATCTTATCTCTAAATTGCACTAGATTTTATTTTTGTAATTATTCTTTTTAAGTGTAATTCCCTTGTATTGGAGACCATTCCTGTACGAGGTCTCCCTTTTTTTTGTTGGGATTGTTGTTTTTGTATGCCCTTATATTTATATTTGTCCTTAACCATTGGTCAAGGAGGATTTTAGGGTGCATAAGGTGATGGGTTCAATACATGGTGGCCTGGCTACCTACCTAGGAATTAATTTCCTATAAATTTTATTGGCATCCAAATGTTGTAGAGTCAGACGGTATGTTCCATGACATTAGTCGAGGTGTGCAAAAGCTGATCCTGACAGTCACGAATATAAAAAAAAAAAAAAATTATATTTGTCCTTTGATGTTCTTTTCTCGACAAAAATTGGTTGCTGATTGAGTTCATTTTGGTTGCAGCATTGATGTTGTTTCTTCAGCCTTTGAGGGGAAAACGGCTGTTAATCGGCAGAGGATGGTATACAAAGCTATTTGGGAGGAGCTACAGAGCACAGTGCATGCAGTGGATCAGATGACCACCAGAACACCCGCTGAAGCCGCAGCTCGGACCTCATAACTCTAAAAGTTTGTCCAAAACCTCATCTTTGCCAATAAATGTCTTAGGATTCAAGTTATTGTTTATTTTCTGCAGTTGATTAGTGGCAAAATTCTTATTTTTGATCTTTCATTCTATACTGTTGGTGGCTTGCTATGTTTTTTCATGAAAACACCAAACATCAGGCTTAAGAACTTACAATGCCATTCCCACCCCAATCATGTTAGCAGCTTGTAAACTATCTGTTCCATAGATATAAACGTTCCAGATTTGAAGTTTTCCATGCCCGAGATCGTTTCCGTTCCTTTTCTCATATGAACCTAGGCCTTTTCCTTGCTGGATAACCATTTGATTTTTTAAATTTAAGTCTATTCTTATTCAATTTTTCTACAATGCGTTCTACATTTTTTACAATATATCTATCTTTCTTTAAGAAAATAAGTAAATGCTAACCAACTTTTAAAAATAAAAACAAGCTTTTTGAAGTTTTTTTTTCTTCTAAATTTTGGTTTTATTTCTACGAATATATGTGAAGGTAGATATCCAAATAAAAAAAAAATATATAGTAAAGTATTGTTGTAGACTTAAATTTTAAAAACAAAAAATAAAAAACTTGGTTATCAAATGGAACATTTATGTTTCAAATCTCTAAGCGGTCATTAGGATGATTTTACTGTTTTCATAAAAATTGAAGATTATCTTTTTGCCAAAATTCACGAACAAACTCCATGATTGTCTAGACTATCTTATAGACGCCCAATATTTTAATGGGACAAATATTTAAACTTATTCTATTTTGTTAGAATAATTCAGTAAAAAAAAGTAGTATACCTCTACTGACATTTTGTACGACTTAATAATTATGAGGTTACAGGTTCGAATCCCCCTCTCCCAATATTGTAATATCAAAAAAAAAAAAAATAATAATTTTTAAGTAAGAATAGTTTATGCCACAGTTTAGGGACATTCTCGCTTAAAAAAAGGAGAGAGAATATCTCCTCAGTTTGAATTTCTTTCATTCTTGTAGAAAAGAAAAACAAATTCTTTAAATCTTAATTTTAATTTTCAGAAATCCTCTACTTTTTCACATGAAAAAAAGGTTTATTTTCGCTTGCAAAACTTAAATTCAATATTGACTTCAAATTATCACGTTTTAAATTGTTTTGTAGTTTTTTTAATCACTGGTTTTTTTTTTATACTTTTTTCACTCACGTTTTAAATTCTATACAAAATTCCTACAAAAAAACTACCACTTGGCTCTGTCCCATTTCTGTATATCATTGTGGGGTTAAACTCCCCAAACTTCAATGATTCTATAAAAATGTATCATCATTATAATCTCAATAGTTATATACAAGTAATCAATACACAATAGCTTTGGGTGATTTTCTTTCCTAAGGCAAAAGGAATGGCTGTACAATAATCAAGTATTAAACACCAATTTATCTTTCCTTGGCTTGAAAGCAATGTTCAATGGGCATGCAATGCCTACTTAATGGATGGCAACATTGGATTCATTCCAAGACCAGACCCTCCAAAATTACCTGGTTCTGCATGCTTCACTCTTCCGAAATAACGTATATGACGTAATAGCCTCGCCAAAAATGTATTCTGACATATCGTCGAGCTATCGCATACCAGTGCTACGTGTTTTCTTGCCCTCGTTATGGCCACGTTCATCCGCCGACTGTCTCCCAAGAATCCAACCGCTCCAAGATTGTTTGACCTTACCTGATAGAATAAGCAAAGCACACCATATAAACTTTCCATCGTAAAAGCATTGTTGACATCTTGAGGTCTTTCATAAGAGCTAAAATCAAGACAATTTTTTTGCCAATAAACATGATTTTGCAAAAAGAATGACGAGCAGAACCATCCTGCCAACATGGAGAAGCCTACTTACAGTTACTATACACCCTTTAGAGCAAGTTATAAGATTTCTACTTGTTGCATTATGCCTTGAACGAGTTTTTTACCCTACGATGAGTAGTCGGGGGTTCGGGGGCAGCACCCCCCGACGGGGGTCTCCCTCTCCGCCCGTGGACTAGCCAACACAACGTTGGTGAACCACGTAAATCTGTGTGTCTTTTCTGCTTTTCTCTTCTCTTTTATGTTTATTTATCTTCGATTATCGATTGATTTGGTTTCCGTTTCATAACACTACTCAAGACAGATAGATGGTTGTTGTACGCACGACAATGATATTCGTGAGTATCTAGATCAGCTTACATGCATCTCGATCTCGATTGTCCTCATGGAACAAATCACTCGACCCTATAACAAACGGTTGTTAAGAAAATTCTAGGTGGCCATGAACTCGCCTTTTTGGTTTTCCAAAACTCTCTTGATTACTAAGCCAAACACTTGGTTGGACAAGTATTTTTCATAAGTCCAAACAAGATTTCAGTTTTTTCTTTTCCAAACACATCCTTATTGGCACTCATTTGTCTTGGTTGGGTATTATGATGTAAAGAATGTTAACTTCTTGGATATTTTTATTGACTATTTTTCTCTGTTCAAAACTCAAAGAATGTGTTTTTTGGAAGGATAGAATGATGCAAGCACGTTAGGGGCATTTTGGGGATTTCCATATTAGTTAGTCAATTCCCTAATATAAATAGAAAGTTCCCTTCCTTGTATTGTAACACTTATTCGTTCTTAATAGAGATCATTGATTGGTTCTAGGAGAAATTATTCTTTTTGGTCAGTTATGCTACATCACAGTCAGGAAAATAACATGTTGTGAATCATATGCATCTTACCATTGATATGATTACTGCATCTGCCTCTCGACCTTGGAAGCTATCAATAGTCGCTACCTCAATGCCCGCAGCTTCGGGAAATTCATCAAGCCTGTTCCTCAATAGCTGTACCTGAGCAACATAAGGAGATTGGACTGCTATTGCTCTTGGACTGACACCTGTGACCGGATTTAGAACACATAATGTCAATAGCATATCTTCATCCAAGATGGAAGGACAAAGAGATTACAAATGCCTGCTAAAACATGAAATAAGAAGTTATATCTCATGACCCAATGCTCCTAATATTGGTACATGTAACCATTCCATATGATTAATGAAAAGTATATTTCCTATCAAAAGAACAAAAAAGTGACCGAACCAAGATTGGCAAATGGTCTAGGGCTTGAGAAGGACCCTCAAGATTGAGAGGTCCAAGGTCTAAATCTTAGTTTATCTTGTATTTGGTTTTTTTTATTTTGTAACACAGTCCAGATTCTATCACCTCCATATTTTTCATCATTTACCTTCCTAATCTTCTTATTATAGGCACTAAAGCATAACATTATCGATATTGACACATAAAGAACATTACCAGAATAAAGCAACGAGCAGACATGTTGCACAACAATATCCGCCTCGCCTTCGTTGTATAATGAGCCTGTACCAGCTGGATCTAAGTACTCTTCACAACCAACTGACAAACTGCCATATGGCATTCTAGTGTCAAGCAACAGCAAGGGGCACTGGGTTATCCATGTTGGCTGCATCAACACAAAGTAGAATAACAGTTGCTAAGTATAACATGGACAAAATTTTAAGGAAGTAAAAGAACCTGGACCATAATGTTTGGCAACTCATAGATACTCATAAAACTTTATTATACAATAAGATGAATACGTAGTTAAAATACACATTATCACCAAAAAAAAAATCCAGGATTGAATACTTCTTTGAGTGTAAAAACCAAATAAACACAGATTTCCATGAAGACAACAAAAAGAGGAGAAGAAAAAAAAAAAAAAAAAAAAAAAAAAAAAACAAATGCAGCAAAGAAATTTTACTGTTTTAAAACCAATTCATAGATCATTTTAGTTATATTAGCACTTGATTAATGAGGGAAATTTTCCTACATCAATAATTCCAAAGCATGGGTCTAAGTTTTGTTCACCAATCATCTAGAATATACGGAGGCTGAGCGCATCAGCCGGCCGCAGGTAAGAAAAGCTGGTGTTCATAATTATTCAAAGAAATAATAAGAATAACTTACAAGTAAAATATTCTCACAAACCTATCCATGTGAAGTCTTTGGACTCATTTTTAGAACTAAATTTACCGACATTGAAATCAAAATAGACTCTGTAACGTAAACTCAAATTCATACATGTTACTTGAAGTTGAAGGGAACTAGTAAAAAAAAATGATAAGTTATAAGATCTTGATGTCCTAAGAAGTATAACCTAATAACGCTCACCAACATGAATGTCCAGACTGGAAGGCCAAAGCACACAACAGTAATTTTGGAGTATGGTACCTTGACAAAAGGAGAGTCTACAAGAAGATGAGAAGAGACGGTTGATGAGGACTTCAACATTCCACCATACATTTCCTTTGAAGCCCAACTAGCTATCGCGTTGTTCATTCGATATTGTACTGTTAACATTGTGGTTAAAGCCCCCTGATGCAAGGTTGAAGCCCTCTCCAACAAGGATACTCCAAGACCACCTTCCAGTGCATTTCTAGACAAAATCACAGGAGCAAGTTGGCACTGATCACCTGCAATAATACAACGGCGCCCTTGTAATATTGGAATCCAGCAAGCTGGTTCAATTGCCTGACCCGCCTCATCTATAACAACTAGATCAAATTTCTCCAGCTTCCGAACTAAAGGATCAGCCGCTCCAGTGTTGGTAGCAAGAACAACTTGGGCATTTGAGAGTACTTCCTGTACAGTTGCCTTCTCTTTCTTTTTTAATGCCTTCCCAAGCTGCTTCAAAAGCTGGCGTATGCCAACAGCCAACGAATCGTCATTTAAACAGTCTCTCAAATCTTTCCTTAGATCTGCCTTCTTCCTTTCAATATCTGTTTTAAAACTTGCAAGTTTCGAGTTTACAATTTCAGCCAAAGACTTCGATGCAACACTTGAGGATATACGTGCTGGATTTCCAACCCTAACAATGTTTATCCCAATGTTAGAGAGTTTTTCAACTATGTTGTCAATAGCTGCATTAGTAGGTGCTGTTACAAGCACCCTTTCACCTTGTTGAACAGCAAGTACAATAAGCTCCTTCAGCAGACCTGTCTTTCCAGTACCAGGCGGCCCTTGGATTATCAATATCGGCCGCTTTTTATTCAAAGCATGTGAAATTGCACCTTTTTGTGAATCATCAAAATCTCCATTGAGCACTATGTCATTCAGGTTGGTATCAGCTAAATCTATCAAGTTATTATCTTCCATCCACTTGATGTCTTCTTTATCACCAAATAAAGTAGCCACTACAGCAATTGACGGATTTTTCTTTTGCAAACCATTTTTTTGAAGCAACATCAAAGCTTCACAGTTGCGCTGTAAATGAATTACTTGGTTCAGATATAACATTTTTCCTTAAATAAAATCTCATGGAGAAAAATGAAGATAATAATGCAGGAAAAGTAAGTACATTCATAGAATCAAGCAATAAAACAGTCACCTAGTACCTCATAAGTGAGAGTATCAGCTAACCCTGGTATACGATCAATACGAACAGACTTTCCAAAGAGCTTAGAAAAGATAGGGTCGCCATGACGGGATTCTAGAGCTACAGTGATGCTGCATCCATCGTCCCCTAGATTGTTCACAAACCCTTGCATGCAAGAAGTTGCACCAGCACCCCTGCTATCACAAACCCTCACACAAACCATATCTCCAGGCGAAAGTGTTGTGGGTGGTAATCTATGGTTTCCTTCAACCCTGAATAATACCAAATGCATCCCCCCTAAACCTGAATACCAATCAAAGTTTATCATACGATTAAGGACTTTTCTACCATTTAGGAGGGAAATATTGAAATTTAGCTGAGTTCAAAATTTGAATAAAACATAGTACTTGAAACACCTTTATAAAATGAAATCATTAGATAGACCTGTTACCTGTAGACGTGCTAACTGCATTCAAGTTGCATATAGTGTCACAGAGTTCTTGCTGTGCTTGGCCATGACTGACTAAGAACTCAATGGGTTTGGAATTATCCGAACCCTCGTCTGGTGTAGGGACAGCATTCAACTCCTCTTGTGTATACTCCAATTCAGAATCTCTCTCGATGAGCAGTAATTCAGACATGCGATCCACAAACTCATCAATCCTGTTCTGTATAGCCCTGGCCTTCTCCAGGTCCATCCCTAAAACACCTTTGGCAGCCTTTGGCTGGCTTATCTTACGTGCTATAGCTTTATGCTGAGCTGCAAATGCACCATATCAGTTCCAAGTCAAGCAAGCAACTTGTTCCTAATCGAACAAACAGCTTTTTTTTATTTTGATATTCACAACCGTGAGTGTCTGGGCCAGCATATACGTACCTCGACTATTCTCATGGAAAATAATGTCATAACCTATGACATTTAGATGACAAAGAAACCCGTAGTAAATTAATTCCTATAAAGTTAGCTACCCTCGTCACCTCTTAGTTATTAAAACAAGAATTTTAGACAAGGGTCTCCAGAACTATGATACGATCCAACTTGGGAGTTTAGGAATTAGTTATTATATTATTTAATGATAAAGGGCGTTTGTGTCTTTTCATA
>JBBMEF010030673.1:0-15996 GCA_037832685.1 Sicyos baderoa | reverse complement strand
TTGGAGAATTGACCAACCCGAATTTTTGGGTTGGGTTGAAAATCACCTCAACCCAACCCAACCCATGTTCACCCCTAACCATTATCATTGGCTGTGGAAATGAGTCTCATTGCACTAATTAATTATAATCATTCGCTTTTCACGAAGTGTATTTAATTTATATTTCATAAATTGTTTGGTTTTAATTTCAAACAAGTATGTTGCCTGCCGGTTTTGGACGGCAATGAATCACAGATTCTAAATGGATTCCTCATTTAAATGTAAACTCTAGATTATTAGATCGTATATCTTAATTATTACAAATTTTACCGTCTTTGCTACTTTATAATATAATAATTTGAATATGTTTTCAATGGTAGTACATATAATAAATAGCCGCAACTTTAATCGATTACGGCCATTAATTAATGATACGAGACATTTAATTTCGATGCTTGCTCTATTATTAAGAGTGTGGTGTAAATATGTGTAATGAATGAATGTTGTTTGGTTAACAAAAATAATAACTCAACTAACATAAATATATAAATATATGTTTATGAATAAAAGATTGTGAGTTCTTATTTTCACCAAAAACTATCGTGTAGTGGTTAATATGATCTTATGATAATCACTTACATATTTTTTGACATTTTAAATATTATAAAGTTAAACAGTATATTTCGAAAAAAATAGTTGTATGAATAATCATGAATATTTTTATTTATATTTAAAAAAATAAAAGAATTGAGTTGGACTAACTAATTAGTATCGGCCCCAAAGCAATATGGGTGAAGGTCCATTAGTTTCTGTATCCAGCTGTCAACTGGTTATGAAAAGAAATCTTATATGTCAAAAAAAGAAAGAAAATGATTTTGTCAGATATAAGATAATGTTAGAAATGTGTATAAATAATTTAGTGCATAAATGTTTTTTTGTTTTTTGTTTTTGAAACGCGTGTCATATAAATGTTAGTTTGAGACAAGGGAAGTGCACATGTGAAGAGTGAGGCTAGTGGGGTTGGAAGAATGGGGATGATTCTGCTTTACAACTAATATTATTGGACGCTAGAGTCAGATTCACTCAAAAGAAATTATCATAAACAAAAATACAAAACAAATCAAAAGAAAAAATGAAAAATGAAAAAAGAAAAGAGAGAAAAGAGAGATGGAAATGCTACTCTGTTGCCGCCGCATTCCTCTTCACTGCTTTTAGCTTAGTGGGGTGGGTGATGAGTGATGATGTGTCTTTGCCAATTTATTTTTTCTAAATTTGAGGGAAATTGTACGGGATGATACAATTTTACAAAATAATTATAAATCTAGATAAATTTAAAAATATTTAGTATTCATAGTCAAATATATAATATAAATAATATTTATCATACTCTACTATGTATTAATTATTCACTATTAAAAATGTTACTTTATACGGTATATTTGATTATGATTGCTAATTTTTTTCAAATTTATCTAATTTTATAAATATTTTATCAATTTGATCTATTTCTGCAAAAACCCAAAAAAATGATCACAATTATTTAAAAAAAAAAGAATAACTTTTAGATAATATAAGTCTTCCCCTAAAATTTACTTATTATTAGAATTTTACCTAAGTTATTGATTTTTTGAATATTGATTCGATTTAAGTGGATAAAAATCTAAGCATGAGACTTCATACAAGTAGACATAAATATTTGATTCTAAAAATTTAGATTGAATCTAAGTAAGTATTTTGGTCTATAAATTTAGATTTGATTTAAGATGATTTTCTTTATATGATATCAACATGAAGAATATGTTTAAGTTATTCATTTTGTAACCTTTATTTCTTTTTAAAAATGTGAAAAGTTTATAACATCGAAAATTTTCATTTATTACCAATTATTTTTTAGATGTAATATATATATTTTTTTTTTCTTAAGAATTTTTTTAGATATAATCTTATATTATCTAATAAAATTCATAATTTTTTTTAGGACCATGAAAACGAGAATAAATTAAAAGTGAAACTTAGTGGTGAATAATTTATGATTGAACTAGGATCATAAATTAAAGAAAGTTGCATGAAACTTTTTATTTTTTATTTTTTTATTTTAACCTTGAACAATAAAATAATTGAAAATTGTTTTGTATAGCTTACAAATGTACACAAAATTTTAATTTTTTTTCAAAAGATTTTTTTTTTCTTAAACATTTACATTCATAGTCATTAATTTTATATTATAAATATTTAATAAGATAATATTATATATTATTAATACAATATTATGTATTATTAATATAATATAACTATTAATATTAACATTATGATAATTATTTTATTTTAAAAAGTGACAATATTTGTAGTTAAATATTTTTGTTTAAAAAAATTATAATTTAAATTTACTAATCTTCTAATTGTTTCTAAAATAATGACAATTCAAGATTTATCCTTCTCTTCAAGATTAAAATTTGGCCACACACTTTTGAAAACTAATCTTTCTCACGCTCAAAAAGGTAACTTTTTTTAAAGGTAATATTCATATCTACCGGTTTAATTACTTCCATATGTGGTAATTATTTGATTTTTATATTCTATAGACATTAGCATAGGCATCTATATATTCGGCTTTGTATTATTTAGGCCGCTAAGAATTTGAAGTTCAAGAACATGTGAGGAAGTTAATCCTTCCCTAGTCAAGTTTAGCCCAATTATTATTGATGATGTCCAACGACTCATATTTGAGTTGACCATTCTTAAACTTTATTTTTAAGGATTAATTTAGTCCTTCAAGCTTAGAAAATGAATGAATAAATTGAATGCACGAGCTCATTTTATCATTTCTCAAATCATTTCTTGATCATTTAAAATCTTAAGTCATGTAAATGTGTTCAAGAACTTCGACAATGTAAAGAATTAGATCAACTCAATTAAGTTTATTGGGTTGGATTTCCGTTATCTAAATAGATTGAATTCAAATAAATGAAATTTTCCTTAGTAAACTTAATATTAGTTCAAGTTAATTCAAATTTATTATTAATTTTAAAAAAATATTTTTTACCTATAAGATATATGTATATATTTAATTTAAATTAAATTATTATTATTTAGACTTTTTAGTCTTAAAAATATATGTTTTTTAAAAATAACAACCAATTAAAAAGTATATAGATTGAATTGCTTTAACTCATAGTTGGACCAATATTGGTATATTCATCGATCCAAAAATTTGAATGGTAAAAAAAAAAACTAGTTATTTCTTTTGAAATTTACTAAATAATCAAATGACTTAAATTTTGTGAACTAAAATTTGCATGAAAGATTGGATGGTATGCTGTAAAATGATCACAATATTATGTAATAATTTAACCTTAATAATAATTTTGTTGAATGATGATGAAAAGAACCGACCTTGATTATCTGCCGTATTACCTTTCTTAAAATTATTCAAGAAAAATGGCATGAAGAAACTTGGAAGATAAATAGAATTCTTATAGATACACGCCTTTTAATTTGTGAAATGCAAATACAATAATACAATAGCAAACCCTTAAATCAAACATTATAACAAGTTTTATCATTAGATATTAATACATTATACATATATAGTAGCCATATTAATGAAGATCAATTGGATGTCTCATTTTCCATGCCCTCCTCCATAACCCGATCCGTATCCTCCACCGTAGCCCGACCCTCCACCCCCACGACCATCGGACCGAGAACCCGCTCGAGACCCAGCATAAGAGCCTGCTTCGGATCCAGAATCAGAACCCGACCCTGAAGAAGATGAACTAGAGCTAGAGCTCGAGCTCGAGCTCGAACCTGATCCCGAGCCGGAACCGGAGCCACTTCCACCAAGTCCAATGCCTACACCAGCTCCAATCCCAATCCCCACCCCACCAAGGTCAAGTCCCAAATCTTTCCTAGCCACTCGGCTGTGTGACAATACAAGAAGAGAGGAAACAAAGAAGGCAACAAAAACCAAAGATTTCAAACTACCCATTATTAGTACTGGAAATAAAAATTACTTATTTTACTGTGCGAAGGAAATATGCGGTATTTATAGGCGCAGAGGAAGCGGTGCATGCGCCAAGTGGCATGCGTGTATTGGTTGCCACATGAAGTAGTGGAAAATTGCGCAGGCCGATAAATTGAGTGTTTTTTTTTATATTATATTCTCAGTGAAGTATGAGCTGAAAAATACATATAATCTTGTGTGGCTATGCTCGCAACTTTATTGTTGGGTGGAAATTTCAAAGATTTTAGTGAGACAGATTTGCATGTAGAAAAGCACTAATTTCTTCTATACACAAGAATCTACTAAGGTTTGATTTTCCACCAATGAAAGTTGAAACCGTGATTGTAAGAAAAAGAAAAAAAAAAGCCAATCTTTGCAAATGTCAATCCACCAAACTGTAGTGGGCTAAATTGTGTGGCTGGAACCAGCCTACTGAGTTATGAAGGAGGACGACGCGCTTAATTTACAATAGAGTAAAACTCACCTACATATGTATGAGTAGGGAAGTCCTACATTTTGATCATGTAGCAGTAGCACATTGTGTGCCACAAAAATTTAATTATTTTTCTATATTTTTATGACATCGAATGGTGCCATACGAGCAAAATGTAAGGGAGTTTTACTCTTTACAATATGTAGTATATTTTTGTTTCGATATATCTAGTTAATTTTTAATTGGAAGATTTTGATGGAATGGATATTTAACATAAACCAAAAGGCGAGAGAAAAAGAAAAGTGTTGACACCTTGGGTGCATATGGGTTGACAACAAATTTTATTAGTGTTAATATGAATAATAATTTTTAAGATCAACCTGTTAAAATAGTTTCAACAGTATCAAACAAGATTGCTTTCCAACCAGTTTTTAATTTTGAGAAAGAGGTAAAGTTTTTTTTTTAAAAAAAAGAAAAATTGATTTTATGAATAATAGCTAGAAATATGACCAAATTTAATGACATTCAATATAGTATCTTTATTTTTGTATTTATTAGATTGATATACAACTTTTAAAAATATTATATAAGTCATTAAATTTTGTCCTATTCTAGCCATAATTTTCAAATCTCAACTTGTACTAAAACAAAATCATTAAAATTTCAATTGTATTTAATATAGTCTAGCTTGCTTAATTAACAGTATATTTTTTATTAATAAATTTATTAAACATAAATTAAAATTTAATATTTGAATATGATATATATATATAAAATAAAAAATTATTTCTAAAAAAGCACGTGAACTTTTAAATTTGTTTGATAGGATAATAATATGAATATTGTTTTTTTAGTTCAATAATAAGTTAGAGTGGAAAATTGGAGTTATAATTTACATTGATTCATGTCACACATTTATGTTGTTAATTAATTGGTTTCACTAGCAATAATATAGTATATTAGATACAATTCAAAAGCAATACTAGATTTTCACTAGTACACTAAAAATACACAAAACTCTCTTTTATTTAATTTTAAGGTACCTTAAACTAGAGGAAAATAATAAGCACACATTGACAGTGCTACAAAACTAATTATAGTAAGCATCAATATCACAATTATTTACTTTCGGTTTCAATTATTACCGCCTTCGCGGTAACAACGTCCCTCGCCATAGCCACGACCCTCACCATAACCTCCTCCTCCCCCGCTTCCCCGACCGGAGCCCTCGCCATACCCCGAACCACCATTCCTATCATTCCTTCCCGAACCTGACCCTGCGTAAGATCCAGCGTAGGAGCCAGCTTCAGAGCCTCCATTGCCAGAGCTTGACGAGTGCGATGATGATGACGATGACGATGATGAACCTGAACCGGATCCAGACCCGGACCTAGAACCCGACCCACTTCCGCCGCCTAAGCCAAGGCCTATACCAACACCAATTCCTATACCTCCAAGATTAAGGCCCAAGTCCTTCCTCATGATTCTCCCATGCGATTCAACCGCTGACATGGAGATTACTAAACATAGAACAGCAATGGCTTTGATGAAGGCCATTTTCTGATATGGACTCAAATTTGGGTTCTTAAACTTTGTATTTATTACATTGATTGTAAAAATTGGAAGCTATTTATAGGCTGAAGGGGTAGTTTTTTCAAACAGTTTTAAATTTGACTTGTGTGAAATGGAAGTGAGGACATGGTTTAGTGCAAATCCTTGATGCACTAATTTTTGTGGCTGAAAATGGCCAAACTCTTGTGTGTTTTAGAAGATTGGATCAGCTTATTTATTTTGACAAATCTTCCACTTTTGTAAGTTGAGCCCACTAATTTATATGGTGGATCAGTGTTAAAGTACTATTGTGTAATTATGGATCCTTACCACTTGTAAATACCACAAAATTTTCAATTTTTAAACCTTAATATAAGGGTTTTAGAGTTCTTTAATTATATTATGTGACGACTAATTTCAAAAAAACATATCATCATTTTGTCCCATGTAAGAACTTTTCACTATTTTTACCAAATAGATAAATTATTATTCTCATTATCAAGGATAGAATTTCATGGTGCATACATGAATCCCACAATCACCATATTAAAAAAACCATTTTTGTTCTTATTTAAAACTTATTGGGGCGAGAGATTTGAATCCAACACTTGAAATAGCTCAATGTCATATGTATATACCTAATGATCGGTCATAAGTTTAAATTATCCACTCCTAATATTATTGTAAATCACAAAAAAACTTATTATCATGGGTACTCTCATGTCAATTAAGCTATTGTATTTATTGACTTAAGAAACCAAAAGTTTTAGTTAGCCATATGGCTTCACGGTGGTTATTTACTTGTTCACGGTTTTGGTTGTCTAAAAATTTATAGGATATTTAATGTTAGATTGGTGTCACCACCACACACACATATATACCTTAACCAATTAAGGTTGGAGGTTTGACATTAACTACTTTGATCATTGATAAACATTGATGCTGGTTGAGCTATTACTCGATTGACTTGATCATTGTTAATTAACCCCAAGTTAAGTCTTTATCCCTAATTATAATTGTTTTATAATTAATTAAATTTGGGTCAGACTTCCCTTTGGTAAGTGGACGACTCTGATTGTATATTTAATAATATCATAATAATGTAAAGTACTTTTCCTTTCAACTTTTTCCAAAAAACAAATCCACCTCCCCACGTTTCAACCATGTGCTCTATGCATTGTAAAAAATAAATAATAAAAATGAGAACAAAATTTCATATTGCATGCATACATACATATTTTCTGTAAGAGAAAACAAAGTCAAAGCATATTTAGGAAGAAGTATGTTTTTTCATATAAATTGAACTAAATCTGCATTTTTATTATTATTCTGAAACATACACATATATGTCACCCAAAGAAAACGTAAACAAAAGACATAAAATGCATCACACATCTAGAACAAATTTCACAACTATAACAACATGCATGCATAATCTACTACTTCTCCTATACGTCGTCGTATATATTATTCGTTCGATGCTTCTATTTTACGAATTATTCAGTTGCCTCCGCCGTAGCCTCGACCCTCGCCGTATCCATGACCCTCGCCGTAGCCTTCACCACCGTCGTTTCCGCTACCTCTGCCCGAACCCTCTCCGTATCCCGAACCGTACCCGGACCCTCCATTATGGTTCCTACCCGAACCTGCCCTAGAACCTGCATAGGATCCAGCTTCAGATCCAGCTTCGGAACCTCTTTCACCCGAACCTGATCCTGCCCTAGAACCTGCGTAGGATCCAGCTTCGGATCCAGCGCCGGACCTTCCTCCACCCGAACCTGATCCTGCCCTAGAGCCTGCATAGGATCCAGCTTCGGATCCTGCTCCCGAACCTCCTCCACCCGAGCCTGAGCCTGCATGAGAACCTGCATACGATCCAGCTTCGGACCCAGAGCTGGAGGAGTAGGACGATGAAGAAGAACTCGAACCTGATCCGGATCCGGATCCTGAACCGGATCCACTTCCACTTCCACTTCCACCTAAGCCTAAGCCAATTCCAAGTCCAAGTCCAGTTCCGAGCCCTCCAAGGTTAAGGCCGAGGTCCTTCCGGGCGACACGGCCTTGGGAGACAATGGCAGACAAAGAGAGCAAAAAACAAACAAGAGCAAGGGACTTGAATGAAGCCATTTTGCTTAAAGAACTTCAACGTTAACTGAAAAGAGTGTGTTTAAATGGGGTTGTAATTTTAATTACTACTTCTCAAGGTTTTGTTGTGTGAATAACGAAGACTCGAGGGGGCTATTTATAATTGTGGGAAATGAGAGGGGCCATGCTCGAAACGGTGTCGTTTAAGGGAAATGGGCGACTGGTTAGGTTAATTTGCCACTACAAAAAGCAAGTTTTGTGGCTGAGGACAGTGGATTTGTGGCGTTTGGACAAGTGTACTGTGTTGATTGTTTGGATAAATATTTAATGTGAAGATAATGAATAAGAGTGTTGACAATGGAAAGTGGATTTCATTATTCAATATTCGTTGTCGACTCTTCACTCCATTTCTCCACTAACCTAATTTTAGTGGACTCTCATTGGTTTGCTAAATAATTATGGGCAGCCATCTGTAAATTTTAAATGAGAGCAATTTGGATGCACCTCCGATAACACCTTATTGTGATATTATTCTTTTTTTCTTTAATTTTATTTTATAATAAATATAAAGTAAAAAAAGAGATGAGATGTGTGGCATCAAATGTGTTACATGAATGATATCATGGTAAAAGTGCAACCTGGGATGCACCCAAATCCTTCTCATTTTAAAGTAAAGTCTTCACACAACCTTGAATTTTCCTTATTTATTGTGTTTTTTGGCATGTGTAAATTTTTAAAATTTACCGAGATTATTTAATATAACATATGAAAAATATACGACTTCATTTTAAAATATGTACAAAGTTACCTAAAACTTTTGGATACTTATTCCTGCGTACTTTGAACATACTTACCGCCATGTATGAAAATAATATTATGTCACATAAATACATATAAAATACATTTAATACGTAGAAAATGATCATTTGACTCATGATATATACATTGTGCCACAATATTATCTTCATATATGTTGGTAGGTATATTCAAGGTACGCACCGGTAACTTGGTAAGTATTATTCAAAACTTTTAAATTAAAAACAATAGAAACTATGTTATAATCTAAAAATGGAAGATTTAAACACCAAGAAGCAAGAGATTTTTTTTTTTTTACTGAATAGGCTACCATGTGCATGTTTATCTCGAATTTTAATCAAATGTTAAATTCTCTAGGGTATCTTTCATAATCTTATCATAATAATCGGTGTGCGTGTATATCCCTAAATATGTTTTTTAAAAGTGTAATAAATTTTAGATAAAAATGTGTTATAGTATGGAATAAGTTAGGATTAAAGTTGATTAATTAATATTATGCACAATGTAATCTTCACCATAATTCTATCATCTTCTTGAATGAATTCTATCTTTTCACCGAATTATTACAAACCTCTATTTCGGTAATCTAATTTTATTCAATTTTGATGATAAAATTTACGATAAAATATGTCTATCAAATGTAGGTGGTGAGAAGTCGTCGGGTAAGTTACATTCGAATTTGTTAATAACAAATATATCCACTTATGTGTAGAATTCAAATTTGTGGACTAAGCATGATCTATTTGGAATATGAATAACATATTTTAGATAATTTGCGTTAAGTTTCATTCGCTAGGATTTGGACACGTGTGTGTTTTCTCCACTTATTTTAGAGTGGTGGGTTTTTCTAATCATCCACTCAACTTGTATATATCAAAATTGACGACGCATGCCCATTCTCAACCTTAATTTTTCTTCTTTATTCATATATGTGAATCTCTCTTAATTCTTAGTAAAACATTTTGATGAGATAAACAAACTCCCCTTTCAAATAATATAAGAGTTAAATACTAAAATTTTGAATCGAATTTATAACTGTGAGATTGAAATGGATTAACATCAAACAAGATAATTAACTGTTTCACTACTCTCAGTACAAAACTAACTAACTAAATATGATACTCTAACCGTGTCAAATAAAAAAATTAATATTCATGTTTTAGTTAGATTTCCTAAATAATTTATTTTTGGCAAAAGTACCCCAAATTCAATTTGAACTATATTTGAATTATTAAGGCCCCGTTTAATAACCATTTCGTTTTTGGTTTTCTGTTTTTGTTTTTAATATTTTAAAAACAGATTCGTTTGATAACCAATTTTAAATTTTATTTTTAAAATTTTAAAAACATTTTTTAAATATTAAGAGAATTATAAAATCTAAAAAAAGTAGCTTTTAAAAATAAGGTTTTGTTTTCGTTTTTAAAAAATTATCAAAGAATCAAGAATAAATAGTAAAAAACTAAAAAAAGTCAAATGAAATGTGAAATCTGAAAACAAAAAACAGTTATCAAACATGTTTTTTGGTTTTTAGTTTTTAAAAACAAAAAACTGAAATGAGTTATCAAACATATACTATTTTTATTTTTCAAAACAAAAAACCAAAAATAAAAAACTAGAAACAAAAACCAAAAAACTAGAAACAAAAAACAAAAAACAAAAAACAAAATGGTTATCAAACCCGCTTGTTGCTTTAGAAAGATGGCAGGGGCGCGTTAACGCTTTACTAATATCAAACAACTCGAATAAATAGAAAAAGGGCTCTTTTTCAGCTGGATCCAGAACGAATAGGAGATCTATCAGTACCGCCATCCGCTACATATCTTTCGTAGTGAGGGAACTCCGATCCTTCGTAAACTCTTAAGAGCAGTTTCTCTCCCTCTACAACAAGGTAAAGCAGCTTCTATCCTCTACCATATTCACTCTTTTTTGTAATATATATATATATTAAGAGAAAGATAGGCTTCGCTTCTCTCCTCTGTTTTTAGCTTGACGAGCTACTTGAGTTTCCGAAAAACGCATAAACCCCGGGATTTCCTTCTACCCCTAGCCCGGCTCCAGGCCATGAAGCTTCTCCGCGGGTTCCTTCGCCTTCTTCTCCATTCCCGGATCCTGCTTCGTAAGATGAACTGGGGGAGAGCTACTTTATTCAATAGAAAGAGCTACTGCAGAAAGGGGGGGGGCAGGACCCGCGGCACCTCCTATACCACTTGGTGAACCTAGGGCCCTTGGCAGACAGACTGATTGAAGCTAGTCGGATGCTTATTCGAAGACTTCTTGAATGGAAGCTCCTTGAGCGGATGAAAGCACTTTGAGCAATGGGGCTTTCTGTCTGTTAATGAACTCTTATTAACCATCATGAGATTTGGTAGGCTATGGATAGACTAGCAGCTTGCTTAGCTTAGACCAAGTTGAGTTCTTCAGTCTTACGTGTAGGGGAGGGACCGTCCCCACTAGTTCAGCAATCCACCGGAAAAGGCAATGGAAATGCAAATAAAATGAAGTTGCTTCGTCCTTTTCAAATAGGGTCGCTCATACATCAGTTCTGTCCCAAGCATTAATAGAGAAATCAGCCTTAGACAAGCCCTCAATAGGCTAAGTAATCCTATACCGAATAAGCCCTCCAGGATATACTGCTTTTTTCCTTTTGCAGAATTGTCTGCCTTTCCCTTTTTGCCAACCACAAATCAGGATTCAATTGTAATTTAAGGAAGATAGAGAAGAAGTGGAAGTCTTGGGCCTTCACTTCAATTCCATTTCCAATAGAAAGAGAATCGGGTTAAGCCAATCGACGTAAAAGAACGAAGGATAGCTTTTCCTTTCGGGTAGACTTACCAAGCATGGGATGGGTTTTTGATCGAAATAGAGAGCTTCCTCCTGCTGGATAGAAATCCGATCTAGACTTTTTCAAGACAGATGCCAGTGTGAACTGAACACCTTTTGTTGTTACATTTTGCAACATCCTGAATTGCACTTCCAACAGCACACATCATTCCACAACCAAGGCATGCCGTATCGGCCTAGCACTCGGATTCATAATGGACGTACCTTACTTCTAGCGGTAACAGAGGTAGCGAAAGCCGGGCCTTCTTCTTCTTCGAATTTCGAATCTTGTTTTGGAAATCGACTTCGCCGAACCAGCACGTCCAAGGTGAGAGCCTTCAAGTAGAGCAGCAAGACTAGTAGCATTAGAGGCAGAGCTAGAGTGGGCAGGACGAACAGTCCGGCTGGACAGCTGAGATAAGTAATGGCACACAGTCAATAAGAGGCAACAGCCGAGACAGGGCCTCTGACGAAGAGTAGTCGAGCTGAGGACAGCTCTTCTTAGAAAGTAGGGACCGGGTGAAAGTCTATCTGTGAGAATAGCAAATTCCCATCATTCCAAGTAGGAACTCAGAGGCATGCCTCAGCCAAGTCCCGATATTCTTTCAGAAGGTGAAATAGGAACTAAAAAGAGGCTCATTAATTAAAGGATGGGACACGGTCCGGCGGGGGGGTACCATAGGAAGAGTGAAATGCCAATTTAATAGAGAGAATTCCAGCCTCTGTTGGAAGTGGTCGAGGCGGATGAAGAGTGAGGAGATAGAGGCACCGGTTACCTTAGTGAGAAGTGGAAGTGGCAATCATAAGTAGCGGTAAAAGTAGTCGTGTTGTTAGTAGCGGCTGCTCAAGATAGCGAAAGAAAGCTCCTAATCTTGGTGGATTAGTTGACTCATACCTCTTTGGCTAGTCGAAAGACAGAAAAGGAACAACATGGTTGATTGACTCGTCCCACGAGGAAGCGGTTAGGCAAATGTGGTGGCGAGAGAGCTGCAGTGGAATATCATAGAAAGTAGCGATTCAGATAGCTAGCTACCTCTGGTAACGTTTAGAAGGAGTCCAATCCTTCGACTTGCTATTTCTCTTATCCTTTTCTTTTGAGGGAGATTCGTTCGTGTTCTTTGTACCAATGATGAGCTGGCAGGGCTAATGACTAGCCATGTGCCTGGTCAATGGGCTGGTGCATGTTTGGTGTCAGTCCACGGCAGGAAGTAGGTTGGGTAACCCTATAAATTGGTACCGCTTTCCTCCCGCGGTTGTTTTCTTTGGGTGAGTTCCGCACGTAACATAGTGGTTCAGTCTCAGCCCCATGGTCTTAGCTTCTTTGTCAGTGCACCGGGAGCTCGGCTAACGATTTTCTAGCTGGCTTTTCAAAGAAGTAGGGATCTGTAAGTTCCCATTCTTTCTGTCATTATCGAATTGGTGAACTTGGAGAATTCACAACGCTCCGTCAGCTAGCTTCGTGTAGAGTACGAAGACAGTGGAAATCGATTCCTCTTGGCAACCGCTGGTAACGAAAAAAAGCCCTTATTACGATCTTTACAGGTGAGAAGTCCAACCCGGCCCAAAACTGGTTGCTGAAGAAAACTCTTGCGAGTGGAATAGCCCGTCTTCCTCCTGCTTTTCTTTATGGTGGAGAACAACACCTTCGGTCTCATCTCTCTTGCCCACGGTAGTACCGATCCCAGCGTAAAAGCAGGTAGCGAGAAAAAACCTCTGAGGAGAGAGCCTTGCTCTCGTCTTTCATTTATGGATCTCCCTCGCCTGCCATGGTACCACCGTGTTCGTTCTTCGAATTCAGAGAATTCTTAGTCTTTGACTTCCAAACAGCTAGAGAGGGATAGGCACCTATAATTTCATTAGTCAATAGGCTGATCTTCGGCACATCTTTCACTTTTCCTGCTTTAGGTAAGCGAGGAAACCTCGAGTTCTTGATTTCTTGTTACCTTCTCGAACATCCGGAAGTTGGCATCATGGAACGAGCGCGGTTGCGGGTGCGAGCGCAGAGGCTGGGCGTGAGTTTAAGAGGTAACTGGGCAGCGCCATTAGAGAATTTAGAACCGGGAGCGGCCTAGTGGCACTCTTAAGGTCAAAGCTAAACTCTTTCTTAAAACCAGTCAGCCGATCTAAGGGCGCAACTTGATCAAAGGTCCCATCCATAGGGATCCGAGCTAAAACACTCATAAACTACTTATGGTAGGGATTTCTCGAGTCTTTGCTTAATTTCATTTCCAAAGGCAAAGATTCGTCTCTTTCTCGCTCCCTCAATCACCATACCCAACTGACTCTCCCTGATATTCAAACTGTTCAAACGTGGGCAGTTTTGGACCTACCCAACGCTCAAAGCAATCAAGATCTTTATTGGCCGTCTCAGTGTTAGTCGGGTCAAGGGCAAAACCTCTCCCTCCACAGCACTGCCGACGAAAAGAAGGCTTCCTGTGCATGGTCTAATCTCAGCATTGATTCATAAGCAGCAAGCTCATAAGTTAGAGCTAAGAAAGCTGACTTAATCGGTTTCGAATGAGACTTAGGATACAACGCATCCTTAGGGATCCTTATATTAGGCACTGTCTTCCAGGTTGGCTCCCAAGATATTCCTTGAACGATAGGAATCTGGGATAAAAAAAGGTCAATAACGATTAATGAGACCTCGTCCAAAATCTTGAAACTCTGAACAGAAGCTCATAACGGAATCAATGTACTTTGGCAATTGCACTATGCTGTCAAAGGGCAAGGGCTTAGCCAACTTGAATGACAGGGACAATGTATCCTGAATAGTATGGCAATCTCTTCCTCTTTTGATTGGCAAAGAAGCAATAATTGTAAAGCGATAAAAGAAGCCCACATAACCCACTCTTCTTTTCCCCCTCAGAGGGGGGCCTCGCCTCGTTAAAGGCTACTGATACCGGGTGGATCTTTACGGTATCGACCATTGCTATCAATGAATATATTGTCCAAGTGAGTTGGGGGGTGTAATGAGAATGACTATTCTATTCTCTTGTTTTATCTGGCAGGACATCCATCAGCATTTTATAAGAACTCTATTTGCGCACGTCTTCCCTACACCCATCTAAACCCCTCAGTCGTCACGGATTCAGCAAGAGCCAGGCATAGCACAATAGCTGCAATATAGATAGAGGCTGCTCTTACTCGGTTAGGATGTAAATTGATAGGGTCAAACTCCTCTTTATTCAATATATTCCTCGCAGTGCTATTTAGCGGTTCCCCGCATTCGCATGTGCTTGGAAGGGAGTGTGTGCTACACACATGATTTACATATGTGTCTCGGGCTACCCTCACCAGCGTTTCTAGATCGGGTGAGCTAATGGCCTCAGGGTTCACTAGCAAAGGCTCTGGTACAGCTATCCAACAAATGGTGAATCCGACTCATGACTAGCTGCACTACTAGTTTCGATGCTTCTACTACAGAAAGCGAGAATAGCTTGTTTGTCAACATTGATTACACATCTTCCGTGCATGCCTCTTTGTGAGTGTCGAGAACAGAGCCCTCTATACATCAAATGCGAGAAGCACACCGGAAACATCACTGGGATTGATCTCTCTTGCCGCACTTAAGATCAAATGCAAACCAACAGAACAACTAGCTGCTGCGTTGCACTATGTTACCTCGTTAGCGGAGCACCGTGGCTTGTTGCTGCACATTAATGCGCTAATTCTATGCCCATAATCACCACCATAGAGAGGCAAAAAGCGAAGCAAGCTATTCTCTCAGTTAGATAGAGCGAGAAGCAAGAACAGCGGGATGAGAGGTGCAAAGCAGCTCGACCAACTGCTTGGGGTAACCGGTGGAAAGACTCGAACAAAGACATCCCGATAACGAGAGAGAGATGATACAAAGAAAGAAAGGTGGTGCCAGAGTGAAAGGTTCCCAACCAAACTCTCTTCAATATAGCTAGGTCTGTCAGTTGATGTTATGTTACGCAGAGCCAGAAGGCATGAAACAAGAAAGCGTAGCGGGATAGCAGGAAAAGCAAGCCCAAAGGAACCTTAATGACCAATCACCACTAACGGACAGACCCGAAGCTTATGAGAACGTAGTGACCCGGAAAGATGAATAGAACCGAACTAGCAACAAGAATGGCCAATGGGAGTTTTTGAAGAGAACCCCTGATTCCGAAGATGACAAAGAAAGCGTTGATTTGGGATCTTATTTCAATTGTATCAGTCATTACATGCAAACGGTATATGTGACATGAAAAAGTATCCTCAATCAATCTAATCTACGAGGTAATGTGTTACGGTGTCACTACTTCTAGAATCTAGAGGTAGGCAAGATGGTACTGAGTAGAAA
>JBBMEF010030622.1:0-16003 GCA_037832685.1 Sicyos baderoa | reverse complement strand
GAAAATAAAAAATGAGAAATTAAATTTGCAATTATTTTGATTTTATGAGAAATTTGCAATTATTTCTTTAAAATGGCATAACAACTACAATTTTTCTTTTTTTATTATAATGGTTCGAGTCAATTTGTCCCCATCTTGGCTATTAATTATCATTAAATATACTGTCAAACCCTATAACAACTTTTGGATGCGTAAAAAGTTTATAAGAAATTAATTTATAATTAGGTAGTTGGCCACAATAAATTAAACTCGTTCGTATTGTCAAGAAAAAAGAAAAAAAATTAAGCTCATCCCCTCTTAACCATCATGGAGTAGCCCAATTGGTCATAGAGGGCCTTGTAATGCATAGGGAAATGAGTTCAAATCTCATGGTAGCCACCTACCTAGGAGGCGGTATGCCCCGTACCTACCTAGGAATTAATTTCAAATTAATACCTACGGCTACGGGTTTCCTTAGCATCCAAATATTATAAGGTCAGACGGTATATCCCGTGACATTAGTCGAGGTGCGCTTGTACATCCAAACTGGCCCAGACTTCCAAAAACAGAAGAAGACTATTTGCACTAGAGAGAGTCCACTTTGTTCTATAATATTTCTAGATAACTATTATGCATCTAAACCAGAGAAAAAAAAAGTTATTATCACATTAATATATTTTTTTAAAAAAATCTATTTTAAATACAGCTTTACCTTGATCTTGATTGGAGTATTTCTTCATTTCTGCTTTAAATTAAAAGTTCATGATTTCTGCTTCATTTCCTAACCGTTCAAATCTTGATGCAATCCGAATACGTCGAAGTAACATAGTATTTGAAATAGATTATATTTTAAGTTATTATTATGGTAATAACAATTCTTTTTCTTCTTTCTTTCCATTTTGCTTAAATTGAACATCTACCTCGATCCTTTAGTAATGAATTGATCAATTGTTGCTAGCTGTTGGTATGCTACAAAGTTAATTGTTGTATTATACCTTGAACGCATTTCTATGCACGAACGCATTTTATATTGCATGTCCCCAATTCGCATCAGCATCTGTTTCTACGCGCTTTTTTCTAATTTAGTGTTTACGCACGGTGTAAAGCTAAAACCCCAAAAAATTCAATTTGAAAATTAAAACCCAAGCTCAACACTTACCATTCTGCTCTAAATGTCCAGCCACGTAATTAACCCACCTTCTGCATGTTTGACACCTTTAGACTTAGCTAAACAAAATATTTACGCCCCATTTGTAACTATTTGATTTTTTGTTTTTGCTTTTAAAATTTAAGTCTATTTTTACTCAAATTTCCTACAATGTATACCACCCTTCCTACCATATATCAATATTTCCTTAAGAAAGTAGGAGAACACTAACTAACTTTAAAAAAAAAAAAAAAATAGTTTCCAAAAGTTTGTTTTTGTTTTTAAAAGTTGGTTAGTATTCTCCTACTTTCTTAAGGAAAGATACATATATGGTAGGAAGGGTGGTATACATTGTAGGAAATTTGAGTGAGAATAAGCTTAAATTTCAAAAACCAAAAACAAAAAACCAAGGCCCCGTTTAATAACCATTTGGTTTCTTGTTTTGGTTTTCAAATTTAAGCCTATTTTCTCTCAAATTTTCTACAATGTGCTCCATTCTTACAATGTATACATCTTTCCTTAAGAAAATAGGGGAAGACCAACCAACTTTTAAAAGCAAAAAAAAGTAGGTTCCCCAAAGTTTGTTTTTATTTTTAAAAGTTGGTTAGTATTCTCCTACTTTCTTAAAGAAAGATGGATAAATAGTAGGAAGGATGGAGCACATTGTAGAAAATTTGAGAGAGAATAGACTTAAATTTGAAAAATCAAAAACAAGAAACCAAATGGTTATCAAACGGGGTCTAAATGGTTATCAAACGGGGCTTTAGGTTTTCCAATTTCATTTTCCTCTTTGCCCTTCTTCTCCATTAGTGAAGCCATGCCCGAATTCTTCTTCCTCTGCTACGGTTTGTTGATTTGAAGCTTTGTCGAGCTTGGCAAGATTTCAATGGCTTCAATTTAGTATCACTCTTGGTGGAGAGTTCTGGAATTTCTTAAAATATCTCTCTTAGTTGTATTTCAATCGTGTTTTTTTTTTTGAAAAAAATCACTTATCATTTTAAATACAAAAAAGAAGAAGATATATTTCATTTAAAATGATAAAAGTTAGTATTCTATAGTTGTACATATTCGATTTCAAATCGTAATTTGTCTCCCCTCCTTTGATATGTATTTAAAAAAAAAAAAAAAAACCATTTAAGCTTTCAAAATTGTACACATCAGCTATATTGTATACTAATTCAATTCATAATTTTAAGAAAACATAGATTTTTTTTATAAACAAATTTAATTCAAACACACTACATACATTTTGTAACAAAATTTCATCGTCATGCTAATATTTAAACATTTTAATAAGTTCGACATCAATATAACAAGTGCATAGAAGTTTCTATTATATGGTAAAAGGTAATGAAATATAAATGAACCAACAAATAAATATCACTAATATTATAAATTATAAGTTTTTAAACTTAAAATTGTAAAATAATTATTTATTAATAAAATATTCTAGGGAATGATAATCGATCTTGACATTTAGGGTATGTTTGACTTTGAAGGGATGTGTTGGGTTGGGATGAGAAGAGAAGAGAAGATAAAAGAGAGAATAAATTTATGTTTGAGAAAATGATAGTTATGTTTGATGTGATAAAAAGAAAATGGTTGAAACTTTTATTTAAATAAAATATTGATATTTAATATTTTTTTAATAATAAAATTATGTTTGATGTAATGGAAAGAGAACTGTTGAAGTTTTTATTTAAATAAAAAAATAGATATTTAGTAGTTTTTTAATATTTTAATATTTAAATAAAAACGTGAGATTCATGCGTGGAGTTGGGTAGAAGTCGGTGGATTTATGGAAGTTTATGGGACAAACATAAAATTGGCCCACATTCTTTCCCAACTCCTCATTTGTCCATAGGCCAAACGTGTCGATGATATGTTTTTCTATAATAAAGAATGTTGAAGTCAAAATTCAAAGTTGACCAAGTCAATATTCACTTAGTGAACGCATTTTTTTGGGCTCAGCCATTTGGTAGTGACAACGCATTTTTTTGGGCTCAGCCATTTTGTATTGATTTAATATATTGGGTTCATTTTAGTTTATACATACTTCGATTATTATTATTATAAGATATATTATTTAATTGTACCACATTTATATATAAAGAAAAATCGTAAGAAACTAATTTATGGTAAATGATTATCGTAAATTGAACTCATCATTTTTGAATTTTTCTAATTTTTTTAACGAATATACTAATTTGGCAATTTATAATAGTTGAGGTATGTTTAAACTTTAGGAGCTTATACCATATGGTTTTCCTTCAAAGAACATCTTTAATCACTTATGAACCTTATTTTTGTAAGAACTTGGAATTTACTTCATTTTTGCTTGATTTTCAAGCTTTTGGTTCCATCATTTTTAAAGTTGTACTCACCAACTATTATCATCAACTGAATCCTTGGGTATTGTTGGATGTAGGGTAAAGATTTGATATTTTATTTTCCCTTGATTTGGTCATACAATCGGCTAAAGATGAGCCGAACCGATTTAGTTTTATTGAAACTGGTTCGATTTAGTAGACCGATCTATTGGATAAAAAATTATTCATTGCTAATTGGTTGACCTTCGATATATTAATATGCTTAGGTGGTGCTTTGTTTATTGTACCATAAATAATTTGATGAAGACTTATTGTGTGATATCTATGCTAAGATGTTGAGTTTCGAGGTGTGCAAGGTAGTTAAGTCAATACAATTTTAGGACTCATGAATTAATAGTTCAAACGCATGTTTGACCTTGTTATGCTGAAGTTGAGTTCTAATCATTGCTATAGAGGCCGGAGTACTTGTGTTACAATAGTGCTTGCCACAAGAGAACTCTACGCTTACTACGAGATTGATTATTAGAATTAGCACAGTCTACAATAATTAAGAGTGGAGAATTTCTAACCTTTTAACGTTTTGATTATTGAATATACATTGATGTTGTTGAGTCAGTACTCTTATTAGAATGTGCGAGAGATGTTTGAATGAGCATAATAGTGGAAGTCTCATTAGAAATGTTTGTGTTCTAAAATCTCAAAGTTTATTTCTTTAAACTTCCCATGATTCCAGTCGATTGTATAATGCTTTTTAAAAACTTTGCTTGTATTTTTTAATTAAGGATTTAACTTTTGGTTATTGATTCTCTCGATTATTTGAATTTAAATGAATTTAGGTATAGATACACTTTTATATTATTGAGACAAATATTCCAAACCTCCATATTTTAGACCCTACCTTAGTGTCATGACATGGATTTGTCAGATTTTCATTTATGAGGTAATGAGCTTTTCTTATTTTCTTTCTTCTTTCAGCTGTCAGCTTATTGGTTAGTTTGTCGTGTTGTTGTTGGTTTTTCTTTATAAAAAAAAGAAAAATCATTGTCTTTTTAAGGTTTAATGAGTTTTCTTATTTTCTTTCTTTGTAATTTGTATATATGAGATTTTGTATGTATAATAAAAAATATAAAAGTATTTTTATTCATAACATAAAATTAAAATTAATATCCATTTATAGTAAAAAATATTAATTGAATTTTATTATTGATAAAAAAAAATATCATGTAAGGTTGAGTGTAAATTTTCTTTTATATACATATATCACTAATATCTCCCAACATGACTAAATTTGACCAATAAAAAAAAGAAAAAGAATATTAAAAAAGGTTTACACTCCACGTTAGAATAACATGTACAAACTACAAAGTAATTGTTGTATTGAAATATTCTAATATGATTTTAGTTTTAATGATTATTGATTGTCAAAATAGATTTTAAAGAATCAATTTATAGTGATCTACTTAAAAAATCATTTCTTATAAATTTTCATGTCCTGAGTATTATGAAGTTAAATGGTATTCCCAATAAATAGTGTGTAAACAATTTTAGAAATTAACATATAATTAAAAGTTTTTTTTAAGTATTTCTTACATTTTAAAGATAATTGTTTTCAACATTATATTATTTGAGGAATAAAGATTTGAACTTACAACTATAAGTTATACAAAATCGATAATTATGAATTAATTGATTAACATATTTTGTTTTATAAATTTGTATAATTATTTATTAAAAAATTAATAATATTTTGTGTTATGCATGATTTGCTTTATCAAAACAACATTAACTTATGCTTCTCAAAAATAAAAAAAACATTAATTTATTTCATAATATAGAATTTCATTTTTTCCCCAACGTTATGTTCTACTTTTCAATTTCAAATTCAACATTTCAAAACAATAACACAACATCAAAATGTTTAAATTTTCAATAAAGGAAAAAAAAAAAATCACCAACATGGACAACACATAATTTCAAAGTAGTCAAAAGTTTCCCTTTTTTGCTTTATTTATTTTTATGTATTATTTAGATTATTGATTGTTGTATTATTAATTCTAAACTACTTTTTGAGTTGGCCAAAGTGTGAAAAGCAATAGAAAACTAAAACTACAAAGATGCTTTCTTAATTAATCATTCATGCTTTAACTTTAAGCAGTGTAGGTTCCTAAAAGATTTCCTTTTAAATACCTAAGCTCTAGTTATAATTTCAAAAATATTCTTCAAATGAGAATATATATATATATATATATATATATATATATATATATATATCAAACATCTCTTTTTTTCCTTTGGGATAAAATTTTAAAATCAAAATAATAATTATTGACGAAACTCAATCAACCTTCAACGAAAAAATAATCATATTTTTATACAAAAGAAGAAAGAAATCTCGGTGTACTTTGTTTGAGGGGAGGATTGTTGGGTAAATAAAGTATCCCACATTGCTAAGAAGATGGAAAGATCTTGGGTTTATAAGGAGGGGACGACACCTCTATTGATGTGAGGCCTTTTGGGAGATGCCAAAAAACAAAGCTATGAGGGGCGATTCCCAAGGACAATATCATATAAATGTGGAGGTTGTGGTTGTTTGTTGTCCCCTAACAAGTGGTATCAGAGCCAAGGCTCTCGACTTAGCGATGTGGGAGAGACTCCTGGTATAGAACAAAGGAGTTGACGAGTCTCGGATGACTCGGTAACTTTGTTGAGGGGTGGTATCCCGGTGTAAAAACAAAGGAGCGATGGGGAGACTCGGTATGACTCGGTATACTTTGTTTGAAGGGAAGATTGTTGGGTGAAGATGGGTAGATCTTGAGTTTATAAGGAGGAGACAATACCTTCATTGATGTGAGACCTTTTGGGAGATGCTAAAAAACAAAGCCATGACACCATTCCCAAAGTGGACAATATCATATCAATGTAGAGGTTGTTGTTGTTTGTTGTCCCTAACAATCAGAATTTAAATCCTCCAATTAATTCTAACAACTTTAATCAACTAGTCAAGACATATACTCAATCTGAGTTAAAAAAAAAAAAAAACATATAATCAATCGAAATTTCATGTAATTATATGTTTGAAATATATAAGATTTTCCTCTCTAAACAGAGGAAGATATTTCTTAATAAAGTATATTTTAGAAACTTCATTTAAACTTTTCAAAAATATATAAAAAGTAATAATTTAAACATCTCTTTGAAATATATAAGATTTTCCATTTTGAAGAAGAGGAAAAGTGTTGATTTTTTTTTTCTTTAGAATAAAAATATCAAAAAAAAAATTGCCATCATCCAGAAAATGACTTTTTTTTTTTGATAAGATCCAGAAAATGACTTTGATATGATACATTGCGTTAGAAAATACTACATATTCAAACATTAATTTTTAAATGATTAAATATAATGTTGTATGATTTGTCCCTAGTAGCCATCAAACATTATAAGACTGATTCTTAACGTTGAAATATTTATCTTAAACTTTCTATATCCTAATATGATTTTTAAATTTATATATAATTATTTTATATTTATACTTCAATACTACTTATCTATTTTTGATATATTGAATTGCAAGGAATAAAGATGATTAGAACAAATATTCATAATGGTTTGAAAAACATAGTATGTAAACTTTCCTTCCCTCCATTAACTTTTTTACTTTTATGTATAGGAAATTTGCATTCTATAGCAAATTTCATACTCCACGTTAGAATTATAGCAACTTTTTAAAAATATTACAAATATAACAACTTTTTTTTGATAGACTCTATCAAACACTATAAATGGAGTATATCAGATACTATTGACGAAGTCTATCAGACATTATTGATAGAGTGTATAAATCTGATTTTGCTATATATACAAATATTTTTATTATTTTATTATTTATGCAATTTTTTTGACTTATTGTAATATACATGTAAATTCTCCCATATATATTTTAAATAACAAATAAAGACAAACAAATACCGGTAAATTCAACCACCAAAATTGATAACATTTATTTAAGGTGGAGTAATTTAAACCTCTAATCTCTTATAAGCATATGCTCTTAATTAAATAAGCTATTTTTGATTGGTTTGAGCTTTAAACTGTTGTATTCATCTTTGCTAAGCAATGACAGCTACATAGGATTAGATCCATTCATCACATTTTTATCCTTTGAAATTAAATATATATATTCAAATATTAGTCCAAATCAATTTAAAAAAAAAAAAGAAAGACAAACAACAAATAAATAATCCAAAACCAAAGTAGTGGATGAAAATCTCAACTCAATCTTTTTTTTCTTTTTCTTTTTTTCAATATGAACAAATTTAAATAGGAAGAATTGTGAAAGGTTCCTCGTTGGATAAAAAGACTCTGAGTCAGAGGACTTTTGATCATTGGAAAGCTCTTCCACAAGGTTGCCGGATAATGAATGTGGATGTTTCTTTATCTCAGAATGGTGGTGGTTTTGGTTGGGTGGTTCGGGATTGGAAAGGAAGGCCCAAGCTGTTGGATTCGATGTCGGGTTTTGCAAACCTTTCTGTCAAGGTTTTGGAAGGGATGGCTCTTAGAGAAGGTCTGAATCACATTAGGGAGCTCAGTATTTAGTGGATGCCTCATATTTTTGTTGAGACTGATGCGTTAGAAGTGATTAATGCTATCAAGGGAGATCACCATGATTTTTCGGAATTTAATAATATTGTTGTTGATATTAGACATTTGATTTCTCGTGTTGGGATTATGAACATTTCGTATTGTAATAGGTCGTGTAACCTCGTGGCGGATTGTTTAGCCAAACAAACGCTTCCTATGAGGCTTAGCTCGATTCCTTTTTCCTCTTCTGTGGAGGATAGTGAGGACTTTTGGATGGGGCATCTCCCCTCTGTTCTTGGCTCCGTTTTGAAGTTGGATTGTTTGAGGTTGATGATTGGTTGTTAATGAGAATTCAGTTCTTTTTCAAAAAAAAAAAAAAGAGAGATATATTTAAAAGAAAAAAGAAAAAAGAAAAAAGAAACTTATAAGACAGCTCATTCTAAACATCAATTTTATGCTTTACCAAAAGTACAAAAACCAAGAGAGTTTTTTTTTTTAATATATAATTGTTATGACCGACTTACATGCACCTCAACTATCGTCGTCACGAGACATACCAACTAACCTTACGACATTTGGAAGAAATTAATTTCTATAGAGGAGATTATTGTGGATTAAATCTATCACGCCTTAGTTAATTAAAATTATCTTGATCATTAAATTACTCCATAAGCTATATGATTAAAGACTAAAAGAGTTTTAAAAAATAAAAAAGTTATAAATTCAATCCATGATGCTCAGTTATTTAAAAATTAATATTCTACCTAAACTAAATATTCTAAAATTAATGGATTTTCTATGAAAATAAGTGCATGTATGGATTGAAAATTCATCAACTAAGGCCCCGTTTGATAACCATTTGGTTTATTGTTTTTGGTTTTTCAAATTTAAGCCTAATCTCTCTCAAATTTACTAATGTGCTCCATCTTTTCTACCATTTATCCATATTTTTTTAAGAAAATAGGAGAATACTAACTAACTTTTAAAAACAAAAACAAACTTTAGGAAACTACTTTTTTTGTTTTTAAAAGTTGGTTGGTTTTCCCCTACTTTCTTAAGGAAAGATGTATACATGGTAGAAAAGATGAAACAAATGTAGGAAATTTAAGAGAAAATAGACTTAAATATGAAAAACCAAAAACAATAAACCAAATGGTTATCAAACGGGGCCTAAGTATATGAACTATTATTCAAAATCCTTTCCACTGTGGGACCAACAGCCTGTCAAAAAAGAGAGGAAAAAGAAAAAGGAAAATAAAAATAAAAATAGAAAAAAGCTAGTGGATATATAGAATACAAAATAATCCTTTCAAGTTGTAAAGATTCCCAAGGCCATTCCAAAACTTTATGATATTTACACAGTTAACCCCAAGAGGCTGCTTATTTTTATGAACATGGACAATTTAAAAATGGCTTTTTCTCCATTCTCAGCACCAAATTTTTGACCCAACTTCTTCTCTCAAACCCCTTTGAACCTTCCACCATTTCATTTTCCAAACTTTCCCAAAACTCTGTTCCTTCCAAATATTAAACTAATCCATTGAGTAATTACAGATGACCAATGGTGTTTTCTTTTCATATCAAACCAATAATCATTGAGTAAAGCTCTAAAGTTCAAGCCAAAAGGAGCTTACCTCTAGCTTTTTCCCCTGATCAGCTCACAAAGAAACAACCCAGATCCAGATTCGAACTCGAAGTCGAGATTCTCATTGATGATCTACAGAGCCTGCTATTCATCTTTGAGTTAGTTGCAGAAGAATTTGATAAGGAAAATGGTTCTGTCAATGTGTAAGAGAGATTCAAGTACCTGTGTTGCTGTTGTTGTGGCTTCTGTGGTGTTGCTCTTTGGAGCTGTGAGCTGCCAAGTGAACCTCGAGCCTCGTTTCGCCTATGTTGGATTCAGTGAAAGTAAGCACAACCAAGATTTCACCTTTACTGAAGGTTCTTCTTCCATTGATAGCGGCGCCCTGCAGTTAACTCCCGACTCGCTGAATGATGTTATTCGCCTTCAAAATACGTATGGCCGCATTATGTACCGCGAGCCGTTCAAGTTATGGCTAGATGGTAAAGATGGAAAGGAGGAAGATGACATTGTTGCTTCATTCAGCTCATACTTTTACATCAATATTTACAGAAAGGAAGAATGGAATGCTGGTGAGGGGCTTACTTTTCTTATAGCTCCAACTGTTGATGCACCTGACAAGAGCTCGGGGCAATGGATGGGCCTCACCAATGCAACCATCGATGGCGACCCCAGAAACCAAATTGTTGCCATTGAATTCGATACCGAGAAGCAGGATTTCGACCCCGACGACAACCATATCGGTCTGAACATCAACTCCATTCGATCGAAGAAGACGGTTTCCTTGAAAAAAGCTGGCATAGTCTTATCCCCAGAGATTGGAACCAATCACAGCATCTGGGTTGATTATGATGGCAAGGCTAAACTTTTGAAGGTTTTCATGTCTATTAACAAAGACCCAAAACCTGATAAGCCTCTTCTCAATGAAACTATTGACCTGAAACAATATGTGAAACAAGAATCATTCATTGGATTTTCTGCCTCTACAGGCAGCCCAGAAATTCAGTTGAACTGTGTCTTGGAATGGACACTGGATTTGGAACACCTGCCAGAGAAGAAAGACCTAACTTGGGTGAAGATCCTTGCAGGGGTTGGAATCCCGATTCTAACGATCGCAATTCTGATTGGGGTTTGGTTTGTTATTGGCTATAGGAAAAAGAGGAACGTGAGAAAGGACGAGGAGTCGAATGTTCAGGGCACATTGAAGAGGTTGCCTGGAATGCCTAGAGAGTTCAAATACAAGGAACTGAAGAGGGCAACTCATAACTTCAATGAAAGCATGGTTCTTGGAAATGGAGGATTTGGGATTGTTTACAAAGGGGTTCTGCAGGAAAAGGATAAGGACTATAACGCATCTTCAAGTTCTGTTGCTAGGCTTGAAGTTGCAGTAAAACAATTCTCCAGGGACAGTATTAAGAGCAAAGGCGATTTTCTCGACGAGCTCACCATTATTCACCGTCTTCGCCACAAGAACCTCGTCCGTTTAGAAGGTAAATCTTCCACTCCTCTGTTCTTCCTAACAATCAAAGGAAAAGAGAAGGTTTGCAAAAAAAACAATATAGTTTTCTAAAGAAAAGACAACTCTACCATGGCTGGTAAATATCATAAACATATTGTTGTAATTGAGAGGTTTCGAAATTCTAACTGGTTGTTTGGATTTGGTACATTAAACCCTCCATCAAACTCATCACTAGTGACAACCACCAAGCCACTACTAACACCAACTCCCAAACGAGTAGTTAATGGCTTCAACCACTACTAACAACAATCCTCAAACGAGTAGTTAATTACTTCAACTACTACTAATATCAATCTCCAAACGAGTAGTTAATAACCCCAACTACCATAACCCTTCCACTCCACTCCACTCTTTTCTACCAAATTCAAACACACCCTTAAAAGAGGAACAGAGCAGTAGTTGTGCAGTTTTCTATTTGCATGCATCAAGCATCATAACATGTAATATAGTGTATGATTTCAAACCAATGCATAAAAAGAAGCATTGCATATTTTTTCAGGTTGGTGCTATGAGAAAGGGAAGCTTTTATTAGTATATGATTTCATGCCTAATGGAAGCGTCGAGAATCACCTGTATGACGTTGCTGATCAGAACGTTCTCAACTGGAGACATCGCTATAAAATCCTCCTGGGAGTTGCATCTGCATTGCATTACCTGCATAATGAGTATGACCAGAAAGTATTACACCGAGATATCAAATCAAGCAATATCTTGCTTGATTCCGACTTCCATGCTCGTCTAGGAGACTTCGGCCTGGCAAGAGCCTTGGAACCTGAAAGAAACTCTTATGCAGACCTCCAAGGTAGAGGAGTTGCAGGCACAATGGGCTATGTTGCTCCTGAATGCTTCCATGAAGGGAGGGCTACTCCAGAATCTGATGTATATGGTTTTGGAGCAGTGGTGCTTGAGATTGTTTGCGGCAGGAGACCAGGAGCTCCTGTTGAAGACGAGCAAAATCAGTATACGTTAGTTGATTGGGTGTGGAAGGTACACCGTGAAGGACGCATTGAAAAAGCGGTCGATAACCGGCTGGGTGGCGATATTGTGGTTGATGAAGCTAGGCGGCTTCTACTACTTGGGTTGGCATGTTCACAACCCATGGCAAGTGAAAGGCCACAAACTCAGGCTATAATCCAAATTTTAAATGGAGCTTTGCCAGTACCTCATGTACCTCCATTCAAGCCAGTCTTCATGTGGCCTTCCATGAGCACTACTTCCACCAGTACCATTCTTACTTCACTGTCGAACACGAATAATTCTCTTCCATGAAGATTCACCATAGCTGGTCCTTCGCTTCAGTCTCTGCAACTTACATGAAAACCATGTTACATATCATCAAATTGGTGTAGAAAACAAAATTTGTTGATCATAATTTTTACTTTTACATGTGGGATGGATGATGAAATGTATACCCAGGTTCAAACTCCCGATGTGTCAATCAGGTTGCTTTTGTATTTGTATGTTTGAAACTTCACTTCTTTTTTTTTTTACTACAGTGTCATCAATCATCCTACTCCTACTACCAGACAACCAACTGAATGTATCAACTTTCTGCTTTACAGATACAACTTTTGTTATGTTTTTAAATGAATCAAAGATCATTTACAACCTATTGAAAAAGTTCAGGTCCAAGTTTTAAATTTTATCATCTCCTATCTACTTCTGAGTTTTTTGTTTTTCTTTCTTTCCTTTTTTTTTTTTGAGTTCAACTACAATGGGAAGAGAGAGGATTCGGATCCATGATCTCTTGTTTATTAAAACACACTGATCTTGTTGAGCTACTATTGTTTTTTCTTCCTTTTATAAGAAAGGGTTTGATTGATGTATGAAATTTATATAAGAGAAAAATAATATTCATGATGTTGCAAAAGGCTTTCCCATTGATTAATAGAGAAGTGAACCTATAAAAATCATAGAGATTAGACTATTTACACCTTGAGATAGCATAATAAATAACACAATCTACTCCTGATAATCACACAACTTTTTTTTATAACCGTGTTATGTCCGTCTAGCTTAGGCATAATTCGACTATTCATACCGAACATACATTCTAACCCTACAACATTTGAATGTCAAAGAAAATTCGTACGAAATTATTTCTCAAGTAGATGCCTACCATGGATTGAAGTCATAATCTCTTCACCATGGCTCCTTTGACAACTAGGTCGAGATGGTTATTACACGGCTATTTTATTTCAATAATGTTCAATCCTTTTTGTTTTCCTTACATTAGAAACAATAGAATAATGTTCAATCTTGCAACAACAAAAGATTTGTAAATATAAATGATAACAAACATATAATATGGAAAGGAATTGTTTACTATTTGTCAGAATGAGATCTGGCCTTGAAAACAATGAAGCAATATCATGAATGTCATATCCTAGGGAATAGAGTACAGTCCAAGGCAAAAGTTCAGAAATTTCTTGTCTGAGAGGTATAAGTTATAGAAGAAAAATAAATAAATATCAATATAAACTGCACATAAGAAACAAGATTCATAGTTGTAGAGTTGTAAATCTAAGTTAACACCCTATTGTAGGAGTTTCAGGCAGTCACAGCCACAGGAGAGGTGACTTTCATCAAGAAATTTAGTTGGCATTTAAGTAAGAATAATGGGTGGAAGAGTACAAATTCAGACACCAAAAAATTTCAACAGTGAAGAAGAAAACTACAAGAAAAGACCAGGGGTCTAAATCTCTACATATACAAAATAGAGAATGGAGTTTACAAGAGGGTACTCTGTACGTACACCGCTCCATTCGAATAGTTTAAGCACGAATGGCCTACAGAATATCTCTCAGCAAGATGATAGCTCCTCAATTTAACTAGAAGTCTGAAAATTTAACAATTAGGCAACAAAACTTGTACAGATGGTGATAAAACAACATTCTTTCAGATTTGTGGCCTCTCATAACAAACTCATTTTCATCATAAACTTCTTTTGATTGCAATCCAGCAATTCACTCAAGGTAAAGTCTACATTCTTCTCTTTCAACAATCTATGCCGCAACTCGAGTCTTTTCTTCAAACCGTGCTTAAAAAACTCGGGATATTCGGTAACTTCTTCAAGTTTTCTTCCCATTTTTTCAACTAAAAATCTGATCCGGGGTTCTAAAGAATGTTGAATGCTCTTGATCAAAATGGGAGGATAACCAGTCACCAATGACACTATTTCTCCATCTTTAAACCCACACTTTCTTAGATAAACCAAATTTGGTCTCAAAACTTTATCAGCATCCCTGCACAAAATTTCTGGAAATTTCAATGCAACTGCTTGAAGATCAATCTCATTCAAACCGATCGATCTCAGAAACTCCGACGTAGGGTGGAGCCTTTTATCAACACTATACCCCATGAGAAATGGATTTTTGGCAAGCACTTTTCCAATCATCCCCTCCTTAGTCAGACCAATCCCAGCAAGAAAATCAACAATTTCGACGAGCTTCGACTCAATGCTGTAGCTAATAAGCCTCGGGTTGAGCAAAATCATCTTTCCAAGCTGCTTCTCGGAAACACCCAATGCTTGAAAGAAAGCCAAAAGCGGGCATAGCTTCTCTTCGACACTATAGGAAAGAATGCCGGGAAACTTGGCAATGGCGGAAGCGATTTGACGAGGCTTGGCGCTGAGCGTGGCGAGGCACTCAACCATGGGGACAAGTTTATCCTGAAGACCAAGAGCTAGAATCTTAGGGCATTTAGAAACAACAAAAGGGAGCTTCCTCTTTTGGATCCCAATGGTTTCAAAATATTCCCAGTTTTCGTAAGCTCTTTCGTTCTGCATAGCTTCTAAACGCCTACATTTCTTAAACATATTATCAATAATCCTATCATCAAAACCCTTGTCCCTAAAGAACCACAGCATACTCGTAACGTTTCGACCGGCGTTAATTTCCATAAACCCTGAAATATTCAGAAATGTTTGTAGAAAAGATTGGTGCGAAACTGAAGAAATTGAAATAGAAATCTGAATTTGGAAACATTTGCCATAGATATGTGATTAAGTTTGAAATTGGGTTTACCTTCTTCGATCAGATTGATAAGCAAGTGATTTGTACGAACTGCTGCGCTCGATCGAAGCTCGAATCGTGGAGAAATTGAAATTAGAAACAAGATTTATGGGTCTTGCAAGAAGAAAATGTATCAGTGTTGAGTTCGCCAATAGGAAGCAGCTGAACAAGCTTTGCCTATTTTGTAGAAATGGATAAGTTGAAAGATGAGCCAACAACAAGGTTTTTTTTTTTATATTATATATAAATATTCAACAATATCCAAGATTGAAACAATTAATCTCAGGGCAAGTTGGGGGGAGAGGATGGAAAGAGTCCATCGCTTCGTTTGGCCCGTGGACTTTCTTTTCCATCAAATAATAATTTACTTTAAATTTCTTTCTCATTCCTCCCCCATTCCATCCATTCCAAGCCAAACATGCCCTCAAAGTTTTTAAGTCATAAATTTATTAGAGCACGGCTTTAAGTTTCAACTAGAAAATGTAGATTGCACACATTTCATCAGAGATATTGTTAGGAAGTTATATAATATAATAAAAATAAAAATAAAAATTTATTTCAAAATAGTTTATTTTTTGAAATCTAAACGAGTAATTGCGCAAGTTATTTTGGGTAATTAGAATGATAAGTTATTTTTAGTGATTATAAATTGAAGTTGTAATAATAACTTGTTTGAATGTAGATTTTTGTAAAAGAGTTGTAGGCAATATCTTGTTTGAATTTAAATTTTTGTAAAGCAATTACCGTTAATAGCTGGATTGAATTTAGATGAAATTTTTTGTAAAGGGATTGAAAATGAGTATTTATTTTGAGTGGTTACAAGGAGGAATTGCAAATGCTCCTTTGCAATTTATA
>JBBMEF010030611.1:0-16004 GCA_037832685.1 Sicyos baderoa | reverse complement strand
AAATCATTGCTTGTCCTCAAGTAATGCATAACTGCCTAGTTAATAACTTATTTTAATTCTGCATTAAACTTTGTTTCGTTGGTCTAATTTCGCATATCTTCCCGCGTTCCTATCCTTTGCTAAAGAAAGTTTCCTTCTCAATCACTCGTCCCATTTCTCCAAAAATTTAGTCCTAGCTTAGAATTTTCCTTATCATGACTAATAGATCATTCCTCATCACAAGTCGTTCTATCACTATGTTTATCATATCGCAATCGCTTATAGTCTAAAGTTTGCCTAACATATTCTGTCCTGCTCTTACATAGGTTCTTAACCATTCGAGGATCTCTTCTTATGCTAAACGCATTCCTCGTTGGTTGCACTCATGCCCATCGTTCTGTTGTTTTTAGCAAGTCGCTATCTGGGTAGAATACTTCATCTAAATATACAAACTTACAGACAACGGAGTACTTAAGAATCATAAGGCTTATATGCGCTCGTATGCATTCCAGAATATGTTAATCTTTATTTTATAACTCTCTCAAAATGTTTTTTCTTTCTTTTTTTCAATAAGTTTTCGCATTGTATCACTCCTCGGGCAATCCCTCAGCCCAAAACTTAAATTCTTCATTGTCCCTAATGAAGGTGAGGCTTAGTTCCCCCAAACTTAGCTATTTCTTGCAAATCGATATTCTAAACATACTTCTACAACTTCCATGCGAGTTTTTGGTTCTTTCCATCATTCATAGTAAAGACTATTCTAAGCAAGGTTAAAATTTTCAGAAATTTCAGAACTTATGCAATCCAATTCTACTATCTTTAACAAACAATAAAGATGCGATAAATACTGCAAAAACAAACTTCCAAAAAAATCAAAGTTTACTGAATTCAAATTTTGCGAAATTCAAATTGCATCCTAAATGTCATGTTGGGTCCTCTTAAAGTAATCCAACTACTATGTGAAATGCATGCGAAAATTAAAGATTCACAAGTGTAACGGCCTGGGTTCTCGGATCGTCACTTGAGGTTAGTCTTGGCCGTTACGGTTGCTCGTTAGTTTTTGTTTAAAAGAGAGGTTCTTGGTTCTTGGTTATTAAATGGTTCGTTCTTGGTTTTCTTGATTTCAGGTGCAAGATTTTCTTTGGAGGTTAGGTTATATTTAAAAGAAAAATAAGGATTTAATTAACGACTTGAGTGGGTTTCGAACCCTTGACGTGGTGGGACTTGGAGATGGTTTGAAAAGAAGGGAATTAAAGAAAAAAGAATTCGCTCGTTGGGATTCGAAGGCACAACCTTGGAGCCTTGTTTAATTAAAATTAAAATAAAGGAAATTAGGGATTAAACAATTAGGGATTTGTCGTTCTCCTCCTCACGCACGCATTCCACTGACTTTCTCAAGCTCTCTTCCGCACGCAGCTTTTCGATCTCAAGGTGAGTCGATTTTCTTCTCCTTATTCGATCGTCCTTCCATTGGTTATGTTCTTGAAATTGCAGCTGCTGTCGTTCTTGCAGTTCGCCCAGCCGTCTATGTCGAAGTCGTTTAGCGCACCCGAGAAGCAACCGCTCGCCCCAACTTTCGTCTGTCCATGCGGGTGCTCCACGCCGTCCCTATTCTGATCGATCGCATGCAGACCCGAGCCTGCTTCGTTCCATCTTTTTCCGCCCGCAGTAGCCGCATGCATCATCGCACGCGAACGCACGCCAGTGCCGAGCCGTTCCCTTCCGTTTGCTGTTCCTCGCCATTTGCGCGCCCAGCCGCGGAAGCGTTTCCTGTTCCGTCAGAGTCTTCGCCCTTGCCGGTTCGTGTTGTTTGCTAGTGCACGAACAAGCTCGCAGACAGCCTTCATCCAGCAGCTTCGGGGAGTGTTCGCTTCGCCGAAGCTTCACTCCAACGAGCATGCCTTGCCGAGCATCCTTCGTTCTTCGCTTTGGGTGATTGTTTGTGAGTTGGCAGCTTGTTTTCCTTCGCTTTCGCTTTTTGTCTCCAAACCAAGGTAAGGATTTCCTTACAGTGGTTCGTGGACGATACGTTACTTTTTATATAGTTGATTGTATGCTTATGTATCAATTGCTGCTTGTTAGTGGATAGGATTTATCTTGTGAAACTCTATTGACATGTATGTTTCCTGCTTTAACATGTAGAGCCATGCTAGGGTTACTATGTACCGTATGAATTGTTATCTAGCTAAATTGTATGCTCGTAGTGCCATGTTAGGATCTGATCCGTCCTTCCCTGATTATGTAAAGTTGTCTGATAAATTCTTGCGTACCTTAGTTAGAGTTTGCAGGAGTCATCATCTGGGCTTGTGGCAGGGATGTTAGGTCGTACCCTGTCTCTGACCCGTCACCATGGTTCAGCTAACCGTGGTGGCAGCCTAGTCTGCAGTCTTGGGTGAGCGGCCAAAAGAGAGCCTAGCGGGTCGGGAGGATGACAAGGCTTGTCCCATCTCTGATCGCCGACACGATCTCACCATTGGTAGTAGCCCAAGATTGCCGCCTGAAGGGGTTGGGACCGATCCATTGGGTGAGAGCCTACCCTTGGACGTATCCTAGCTGAGGGTGTACGGTGCTTATGGCTGGCAATAGTTTCGTGCCGAGGTTTCGCACACCTGTTGTCAGTGTCACTGATCTGAGTCATTAGGTCATGTGAACTTGGACCAGGGCTGTTAGCCCTAGACCAAGCTTTTACCTGGTGCCAGCAACATGGGGTGCATGCACACGCTCATTACAGCGCCAAGTGGAGAGCTCCCTCGGAATCTTGAGTTTAGTGTACCCAAAGTTTACCCAACCATGTAAAGACGAGCAAAGTAAGACTGAGAGCTCGAGTTATGAGTATGTTAAGATAAGCTATGTTATGAAAAGTTGGTAATGGTATAAGTCCGCAAAATGGCATCCAAGCATGAAAAGTAAGAAAGAGGAAGTAAAGTGAGTTCGCTGTGCCTTGTATACTTTTGACTGGATGATAGATTGTAAGGTATTGTACCCCGGTCGGGGATTCTTACTGAGTAAACTAGCTTTACGCACCCTTATTATTTGTGGTTCCACAGGTAACTTGGAGCAACGACGCTGATGGCTGGAGGCGCAAAGGATGGGTCATGGACTGTCATTTTTAGTTTGTTTTAAGTTTCAAACTACGTACTATGAGTCGTTATTGTTAAGTTGATTTTAAGACTGTTTTCATTACATGTAGGCAGGGCACGGAGCCCTTAGGAGTTTCTTATCGATTATCTTCTAGATTCCTTTAATTGCTTTTGAATTAAAGACTATTTTTGTTTAAGATTCTTTTGCCAGGGAGGCATTTAAATATTTTACTTTGGAACAGGTGGCTTGGAAACAAGGACATATTTCTTAGTTTTAATTGTTGTATGATGATCTGTTTTAAAATTCGAATTTTGCTGATATTCGTTTCCTATTTCTGCATTTAAAGTCATGCATGTAGTAAGGACCTAGGTTTAGGGCCGATATTTGGTCGGGTCTTTACAGATGGTATAAGGGCTTAGAGTCATAGATTCTATAGACTGACTTACTTTGTAGGTCGTTGTCCATGTCTTAAGAAAGGGTTAAGAATTTATAATGCTTTATCATATAGGTACTTGATTTGATATGTTTGTGGCACAGAGAAGCACATGAACTGACTCGTTGTTTGCTTTTGGTTCAGATAGCCAACATGGTAAACACGCGGAGAGGAAAAGGTCAGACTGTTAATCAGGGAGTACGCATAGGCTCGTACGCAGCAGAGACGTCATGTTAGGGGGAAGTTGAGAATAGGCCACCCGTAGCACCAACTACTGGTACCCCGAGTGACAGCGTAGACACGACCTTACCGTAGGAGCCCGCTATAGGGGCAGAATTTGCTGCTAGTATGAGATCTCTGATGGTTAGTATTTTGAATGACCAGAGGGCCGAGCAGAGGGCCAAGACTCGAGTCGTGCTAAAGGCTCAGCGGGAGGAGTCCCGCATTCAGATGGAGCAGTGAGCCAGGATGTTCCAGCAGGGGGCCCCAGCACCCCTTGTACCTTCAGCAGCTCCAGCACTGCCAGCTCCACGGGAGAAAGTTGTGGCCAGGCCTGTTGAGACCGAGGGAGCCGAACACCTTGGAAGGTGGCTTAGAGATTTTGTGAAGTGGAAGCCGGAAAATTTTGATGCATTGGGAGATCCCATGTCTGCAGCGATGTGGATCTCGCAATTGGAGTACACTTTCCTTGTCATGGAGTGCCCCGAGGTGCAAAAGGCCAGGTGTGCAGCTCATGTTCTAGCTGGGTCTCCACCTGAAGGGGAGGCCAAGTGCAAAAGGCCAGGAGGTGGTAGGAGTCCACTCTGAAGGGGAGACCAGTTGGGTCTCCACCTGTCACTTGGGAATTCTTCAAATCGGCCTTTAAGACCAAGTACATCAGTGTTGAAGTTCAGGAAAGGATGATTGATATATTCTCTAGCCTTAAACAGGGAACAGACTCGGTTGAGGAATACGAGCTCAAGTTTTCAGAGTATGGATACTTCGTTGAGGATATGATCTCGACACTTGAGTCGAAGATCAGGAGATTCGTTGTCGGCCTGAGACACCGAGTGTCTCAAGATGTTAAAGCTCAGGCCCCTGATACGTACGAGAGAGTTTTAGAGCTAGCGATCATCTATAATGGTAAGGATCGCCCAGATCAGTCTGCAACAGTCGCGCCTGTACAGAAAGCCTCTGAGGTTGCAGGGCAGAAAAGCAAGTTCGAGACTTCAGGTAGCCAGTATGGAGGCGGCCAGCGCCGCTCAGGGCCTTTCCAAAAGAAAGGTCAGCCTCACAGTCAGGGAAACCAAGGTCGTTTCCAGCCTCGTCAACAGGACGGTGTCAAGCAGAACCCTCAGTGTAACACTTATGAGAAGTTCCACCCGAGAGCTTGTCGAGTTGGATCTGGTCTCTATTTCAGATGTCGGAAGGAGTGGCATATGGCCTTGTTTTGTACCCAACCAGCGACCACAGTTCAGCCAGCACAGCAGCAACAGTAGGGTCGTGTGTTTGCTACGACTCGTCAGGAGGCAGATCGTACAGGCGTCATTGTGGCAGGTACGCTTCTTGTCTTGGACCATTATGCTTTTGTCCTGTTTGATTCCGTCTCTACGCATTCCTTTATATTTGTTGCTTTTGTTGAGTATGCTTGTTTAAGATTAGAGCCTTTAGGTTATGAGATGTATGTGGCAACTCCTTCGAGAGTTAGCATGTTAGCTAGCCTCAAGGTTAAGGAGGGTCGGATACGGATATCCGACGAGTTATTATAGGTTTCACTCATATTGCTGGCTATGAGTGGTTTCGACGTAATCCTAGGCATGGAGTGGTTGGCAGAAAACCACGCAGTAATAGACTCCCGTCAGAAAGAGGTAGTGTTCAGGCCGCCTAGACGACCCAGTTTTAAATTTCAAGGAGTTCAGAGTGGAGTGTGTCCGCCCTTGGTCTCTGTAGTGAAAGCCTGTCGTCTGATAGCTCAAGGAGCTTGAGGCTTCTTGGCTAAGTTGTCTGGGGAGAGCAATGCCCCAAAGACCGTTGACAAAGTACCTGTTGTGCAAGAATTCACCGACGTGTTTCCAGAAGAGTTACCTTTGTGTTTGCTTTGAAGATTTGGAGGCATTACTTGTACGGTGAGAAGATTCATTTGTTCACCGACCATCAGAGTCTCAAGTACTTCTTCACTTAGAAGGAGTTGAACATGAGACAGAGGAGATGGTTGGAGTTGGTAAAGGATTATGATTGTGAAATCCTTTATCATCCTGGGAAGGCAAACATAGTGGCAGATGCACTAAGTAGGAAGACTTTGCATTCGGCAGCTTTGTTAGATCCGCGGAGTCATATAAGGAAGGATCTCGAGAGGGCCGGTATCGCGGTCCTTTTGGGAGGAGTTACCGCCAGGGTAGCTCAGTTTACGATTCAGCCATCCATTAAGCAAAAGATTATCAACACTCAGTTGAGCGACCCCAAGTTGAAGAGTGTGTATGAAAGAGTTCAGGCAGACAGAGACTTTGACTTTGTTGTGTCATCAGATGGGGGTTTGAGGTTTAAGAATCGTTTGTGTGTTCTAGCTGATGACAGTATTCGTACCGAGTTGCTCACTGAGGCCCATTCTTCGCCGTTTGCTTGGCATCTTGGTGGAAATAAGATGTACCAGGACCTCAAGCAGACTTATTGGTGGATGGGAATGAAAATAGATATTGCCCAGTTTGTAAGCTGGTGTTTCACTTGTCAGCAGGTGAAGGCACCTAGATAAAGACTGGCAGGGTTGTTGCAACCGCTTAGCGTCCCGCAGTGGAAGTGGGAGGAGATCACCATGGACTACATTTCAGGTTTGTCTAAGACTCAGAGAAGGTTTCAACAGTTTTGGGTGATCGTAGACAGATTGACCAAGTGTAAGCACTTCGTCCCCGGTAGAATAAATTATACCGTGAAGCAGTGGGCACAACTCTTCTTGGAGCATATTATGAGGTACCATGGAGTTCCCGTGAAGATCATTTCTGACCGAGACTCCAGGTTCACCTCACGGTTTTGGAGAGCCCTTCAGGCAGGGTTGGGAGCTGAGTGCAACTACAGTACGACGTTTCACCCATAGACCGATGGTCAGACTGAGCGGGTGAACCAGATTTTAGAGGACATGTTTAGAGCCTGTGTGTTGGACTTTCCGGGTAGCTGGGATCAGTATTTGTATATGATGGAGTTTGCTTACAATAACAGCTACCAGTCAACGATTCAGATGGCACCGTTTGAGGCCTTGTATGGGAAGCGGTGTAGGTCCCTGGTTTTCTGGGAAGAGGTTGGTGATAGACAAGTTTTGGGTCCCGAACTGCTTTAGTTGACTAATGAGGCAGTGTAGAAGATCAAGGCTCGTATGATAACTGCGCAGAGTAGGCAGAAGAGTTATGCTGACATTCGGCGCCGTGATCTAGAGTTCGAGGTGGGTCAGCATGTTTTCCTGAAGTTTGCACCGATACATGGTGTGTTGCGGGTTGGAAAGCAGGGCAAGTTGAGCCCCAGGTTTGTGGGACCGTTTGAGATTCTCGAGAGAATTGGTAAGGTGGATTATCGTTTGGCTTTGTCGCCGTCCTTGGCCGCCGTTCATAGTGTATTCCACGTCTCAATGCTCCGTCAGTACGTCGCAGATCCATCTCATGTATTGGATTATACCCCATAACAAATAAATAAAGATTTGAGCTTTGAGGAAAAGCCGGTTAAGATTTTGTTGTTTGAGAAAAAGGTTATGAGGAACCGAGCTATTGACCTTGTGAAAGTACAGTGGAGGAATCAGAAGGTCGAGGAAGCGACCTGAGAGTTGGAAGGGGAGATGAGAAGGAACTATCCAGAGTTGTTCCAGTTCCAGTGACTCCCGAGGACGGTAGTCTTCTAAGGAGGGAGTATTGTAACGGCCTGGGTTCTCGGATCGTCACTAGAGGTTAGTCTTGGCCGTTACGGTTGCTCAATAGTTTTGTTTAAAATAGAGGTTCTTGGTTCTTGGTTATTAAATGATTCGTTCTTAGTTTTCTTGATTTTAGGTGCAAGATTTGCTTTGGAGGTTAGGTTATATTTAAAAGAAAAATAAGGATTTAATTAACGACTTGAGTGGGTTTCAAATTCGTGACGTGGTGGGACTTGGAGATGGTTTGAAAAGAAGGGAATTAAAGGAAAATGAATTCCCTCGTTGGGACTCAAAGGCACGACCTTCGAGCCTTGTTTAATTAAAATTAAAATAAAGGAAATTATGGATTAAACAATTAGGGATTTGTCGTTCTCCTCCTCACGCACGCATTCCACCAATTTTCTCAAGCTCTCTTCCGCATGCAACTTTCCGATCCCAAGGTGAGTCGATTATCTTCTCCTTCTTCGATCGTCCTTCCATTGGTTCTGATCTTGAAATCAGAGCTGATGTCCGTTCTTGCAGTTCGCCCAGCCGTCTACGTCGAGGTCGTTTAGCGTAGCCTTGCAGCGCACCCGAGAAGAGACCGCTCGCCCCGACGTTTGTCTGTCCGTGCGCGCGCTATACGTCGTCCCTGTTCTGATCGATCGCACGCAGACCCGAGCCTGTGCTGTTCCGTCTTTTTCCGCCTGCTGCAGCCGCACGCGAACGCACGCCACTGCCGAGCCGTTCCCTTCCGTTCACTGTTCCTAGCCATTTGCATGCACAACCGCGAATCCCAGCCGCGGCAGCGGTTCGCGTTCCGTCGGAGTCTTCGTTCTTCGCTTTGGATGATATTTTGTGAGTTGGCAGCTTGTTTACCTTCGCTTTCGCTTGTTGTCTCCAAACCAAGGTAAGGATTTCCTTACTGTGGTTCGTGGACGATACGTTACTTTTTATATAGTTGATTGTATGCTTGTGTATTAATTGCTGCTTGTTAGTGGATAGGATTTATCTTGTGAAATTTTGTTGACATGTCTGTTTCCTGCTTTAACATGTAGAGCCATGCTAGGTTGACTATGTACCGTATGAATTGTTATCTGGCTAAATTGTATGCTCGTAGTGCCATGTTAGGATCTGATCCGTCCTTCCCTTATTATGTAAAGTTGTCTGATAAATGCTTGCATACCTTAGTTAGAGTTTGCAGGAGTCATCATCCGGGCTTGTGGCAGGGATGTGAGGTCGTACCCCGTCTCTGACCCGTCACCATGGTTCAGCTAACCATGGTGGCAGCCTAGTCCGCAGTCTTGGGTGAGCGGCCAAAAGGGAGCCTAGCGGGTCGGGAGGATGACAAGGATTGTCCCATCCCCGATCGCCGACACGATCTCACCATGTTGGCAGTAGCCCAAGATTGCCGCCTGAAGGGGCTGGGACCGATCCATTGGGTGAGAGCCTACCCTTGGATGTATCCTAGCTGAGGGCGTATGGTGGTTATGGCTGGCAACAGTTTCGTGTCGAGGTCTCGCACCCCTGTTGTCAGGGTCACTGATCCGAGTCATTAGGTCATGCAAACCTGGACCAGGGCAGTTAGCCCTAGACCAAGCTTTTTCCTGGTGCAAGCAACATGGGGTGCATGCACACACTCATTACAGCGTCGAGTGGAGAGCTCCCCCGGAATCTTGAGTTTAGTGTACCCAAAGTTTACCCAGCCATGTAAAGACGAGCAAAGTAAGACTGGGAGCTCGAGTTATGAATGTATGTTAAGATAAGCTACGTTATGAAAAGTTGGTAATGGTATAAGTCTGCAAAATGGCATCCAAGCATGAAAGGTAAGAAAGAGGAAGTAAAGTGAGTTAGTTGTGCCTTATATACTTTTGACTGGATGATAGATTGTAACGTATTGTACCCCGGTCGGGGATTCTTACTGAGTAAACTAGCTTTACTCACCCTTATTAGTTGTGGTTCCACATGTAACTTGGAGCAGCCACGCTGATGGCTGGAGGCGCAAAGGATGGGTCATGGCTGTCGTTTTTAGTTTATTTTAAGTTTCAAACTGCGTACTCTGAGTCGTTATTGTTAAGTTGATTTTAAAACTGTTTTCATTGCATGTAGACAAGGCACGGAGCCCTTAGGAGTTTCTTATCGATTATCTGTCTGGATTCTTTTAATTGCTTTTGAATGAAAGACTATTTTTGTTTAAGATTCTCTGGCCAGTGAGGCATTTAAATATTTTACTTTGGAACAGGTGGCTTGGAAACAGGGACAAGTTCTTTAGTTTTAATTGTTGTATGATGATCTGTTTTAAAATTCGAATCCTGTTTATATTCATTTCCTTTATTTCCGCATTTAAAGTCATGCATGTAGTAAAGACCTAGGTTTAGGGCCGATATTTGGTCGGGTCTTTACAACAAGGCCCGGTCTTGGTACCACAACGTACTCTTTCAGTGCTTCAGCAATTTTTAACATTATTTTATCTTTCTTTGTTGCATATTCCCAGTAGTTCTCAGAGATTATAAAGAGTTCTTCCAATTTCTTGACCAATGCATCCTCGCTCTTTAGTTTTTCAAATCGCTTACTTAGTTCAATCCATCGTTGATTTTCAGCAACTTTTTCATGTTTTGTGTGTAATTTCAATAGTTTGTCAGTGAGTCGCGGCTGCACTTCCTGATGCAAGCATAACCTTGAAGTCAACTAGCGCTAAATTTGTGCCTCCATAATCTGTCCCAAGTTAATGCGCCATCCGTCTTTGATTGCATAGAGTCACAAAGCTTGTTCTCTAGTTACACTAGTACAAAATTCAATAAAGAAGGCGGGCGTGTCCCGCCATTAATAAATATTAAAGGCGGGCAACCGTCCGCCTTCAATAGTCCAAGCATCAAAGGAAAACGAAGGTGGGCGCGCGCCCGCCTTCAAAACAAATCAAAATCAGGCGTTCAAAACAAATCAAAGACGTGCGCGGCTGCCCGCCTTTGATGCCTTCGATCTTTTTGAAGGCGAGCGCGTTTGCTGTAAAGACCCGGCCCGAAAACGGTCCTAAACCTAGGCCTTTACTACATGCATGACTTTCAAACAACGGTTAACATAAACAGAATGGACATCAACAAGCTCGCATTTAAAACAAACAGTTAAATCATAACAACTAAAAACTTTTCCCTGTCTCCAGCAACCTGTTTCAAGTCGAAATAATCAAATACGCCTCCCTGGCCAGAGATGTTTAAAAACAGATATAACGTAATCATTTTATTCAGAACAACAGAACCTGCAGATGTCCATAAAGCAAAGACCACCTAAGGGCTCCGTGCCCTATCTACATGCAGTTAAAATAGTCAAAAACATCCATAACATAAATAAAGACTTAGAGTGCAAATCAGTTTATCAAAACAATCATATCAGAATCCATTCCCATGATCCGGCCTACGCTCCTTCTGCCATGAGCGCCGCTGGTCCTGGTTACCTGTGGAACCACATAAAAATAAGAGTGAGTAAACTAAGTTACTCAATAAGAATTCCCCAATCGGGGTACAATGCGTTAACAACCATCATCTAGCTTAACGTATACAAGGTAATACCACAATGCTTTCTCTTTCATGCGTTCATAACTTGGATGCCATTTTACGGACTTATACCATTACCTAACTTGCTTACATTCAACATACATGCTTTCATAACATTTAAACTTGCATAACATTCATACTTGAGATCTCAGTCCTGCTTTGCTCATCATACATGATCTGATAACTGGTGGGTACACTGAACTCAAGATCCCGAGGGAGCTCTCCACTCGGTGTTGTAATGAGCATAAACACGTACCACATGCTGCTGGCACCAGGTGAAGCTGGGTCTAGGGCTACCTGACCTGGTCCAGGTTCGCATGTCCTAAAGACTCGGATCGGTGTCGCCGGCAATAGGGGTGCGAGACCTCGACACGAAACTGTTGCCGGCCATTTGGCATCGTACGCCCTCAGCTAGGATACGTCCAAGAGTAGGCTTGCACTCAATGGATCGGTCCTAGCCCTGACAGGCGGCAATCTTGGCTACTGCCGACACGCTGAGATCGTGCCGGCAATCAGGGACCGGACAAGCCTCGTCATCCTCCCGACCCTCTAGGCTCCCTTTTGGCCGCTCACCAAGATTGCAAACTAGACGGTCGCCCTGGTTAGCTAAACTAGGTGACGGGTCAGAGACGGGTTATAACCTCGCATCCCTGCCACAACGACCAGATGATGACTCCTGCAAACTCTATGCTAACAGACACATCATTCAGCCAGTCATCATCAAGTATCTACATGCAAGCCCTAATATTCCTAGCTAACAATAAAACACCTAGCATGGCACTACATTCAGACAGTTCGTTGAACAGCGAACACGCATGGAATAACATATTATATTATCATCCTAATAAAAATTCAGTACACAACACAAGAATATTCAGCCATGCAATAACATCAAGCATACATATAGCTAATCAAGCATTAACGAATCGTCCATGAACCACGAAAGGAAATCCTTACCTTGGCAACAACGAGCGAAACCTCCAAATCAAACTCCCAACGATGCCAACCAAGGCTCCTAACCACACCTAGCAATTTATAACACACACCCTAATTAACCACGTAATTTAAACACGAACAGCCCGTGCAACGAGCACGAACAGTAGCTTAACAACTCGGACAAGGCAAGGAAACGTTACCAACGAACGGACTGGTGCGGTTTCGCGGCTGCGAGATGTCGGGCGAAAGTGGCTAGGCGCTAGCGGGATTGCTGGTGCGTCGGTCGAAGGCCGTCGGGTGCACTGCTGTGGTGACGCGCGGGCTGGAAAGATGCTCGGGCGCAGGCGTGCGTCGGCTGGGAGAACGCTGCTGCTTAACGGATCAGCGAGCGTTGTTGGGCGGAACGAGCAGGGGCAGCGGACGAAGGCGAGCTGCTACGCGCTGAGACGTGCGACTAACGAACGGCTGGGAGCGCCGGGCGTCAGGCGGAAAGCTGCTGCGGACGGGAGGCTATTTGGGCGACTGCGAGCGGATCAAGCGCGTCGGCTTGCTGTTGGCATCGATCCTCTCGCCACAACGTTGCTGCAATGAAATCAAGATCAAGAACCCAAGAGATCAGCCCCACAACCCGCTCAATGAATGATACGAACAGATGGCAGCCCCTCGACAAAAATCAAAGAACGAGGCAAGAGAATTACCTTGAGATCGATCACCCGTGCGAGGACGGAACGAACGACGAAGCTGCTGGCTTTTGGTAGATGGAATCGCAAAAGAGAGAAGGAGAACGCCAAAAAGAACGATGAGATCGCAAAAGCCTCCAAAGTGATTTAATTCCTTTAATTCATTAAAGTGCATAAAATCCCCCCTTCGAGTCCCAGCGACGGAATTAATTAAAACCCTTTAATTCTTTTCATACTAACAACCCCAAGGGCAAGGGATCAAATCCCATTATCCAACAATTAACACCTATTTTTCTTTATTTAAACAACAACTCTCGCGACACTTCTTGCACCTGAAAATCAAGAACGGCAAATTAACAACCAAGAATCTTCCAATTAATAATCCAACGATAAACGTAACGGTCGGGACTAACCTCCAGTGAGGATCCGAATTCCCGGGCCGTTACATTGGCCCGCCTTCTATTCTTTTTTAAGGCGGGCGCGTGTGCCTGCTGACATAGCCCAACGTCGAGATCTCGCATCCCTATGATTCAGTGACACCATTATGAGTCTTTAAGGCATGTGGACCTGGACCAGGGTAGGCTGCCCTTGACCAGCACCTACCTGGATCCAGTAGCATGTGGTGTGTGCGTACGCTCTTGTTTCTCCGACAGGAGGCTCCCTCGGGATCTTGAGAATAGTGCACTGCTTCTTCTTAATTCATTAGTGAGAAGTAGACCAAGAGCCATGTGTTCTCAGGCTTGCTGGTTTGTTGTTAAAGTATACTTGGACTGTTATTTGTATGTTTCTGGCTAGATGATCTTTAAGTTGTAATGTACCCCGGTTGGGGATTCTTACTGAGTAAACTCGTTTACTCACCCTTACTCTGTGGTTTTCCACCAGGTAATTCGGAGCAGCAGCGCTGATGGCTGGAGGAGCTGAGGCGGATCATGGAAACGGCTTTTCGCTTTAAAAACTATTGATTTAGACTCTGACTGTTTTAGATGTTTAAAGTATTTCATTGCATGTAGTGAGCACGAAGCCCTAGGCGATTTGTTATAACTGTCTGGATTCCTCTGAAACTGTTAAATTGAATGGATTTATGTTGCTTCTCTTTTAAATGACTCTGGCCAGAGAAATGTCTTAAATGAACTAGTTGGAGCAAGTTGCTTGGAAACAGGGACAGGTTTCAGCTTTGTGCTCTATTTAATGTTTTAACTGTTTTGTTTTAAGAGGGATCTAGGCATTATGAACCTGTTTAATGTTTATTGATTTCCGCTTTATAATGCATGCATGAAGCAAGGATTAGGGTTCAGGATCGTTAATTCGGCCGGGTCCTTACAGTTGGTATTTGAGCCCAGAGTCATAGATTTTGTAGACTGACTTACCTTGTAGGTCGTGTTTCCATGATCCTCAGCATTGCAACAGTCGTCAGGTATGCTCTTTAGTTTACCGTTTTTCATAAGGGTTAAGATTTTACATTATTGTATCATCCAGAGTTTATTTGTTGTAGTTTTGGTGGCTTAGCAACGAGCAGGGTACTGACTCGTTGTTGCTTTGGGTGTAGATCACCAGCATGGCAGCCACAAGGAGAGGAAGAGGAAGTTCTAGACCAGTTGGTCAGGGTGTCCGTATAGGCTCGGACATAGCTGGGACATCGTCCTAGGGTGAGACAGATAACAGGCCACCTGTAGCGCCAGCTTCTAATTCACCCAGTGATGGGGTGGATACCATAGTTCCTCAGGAGACTGCTCTAGGGGTAGACTTTGTTACATCCATGAGATCTTTGATGGTCAACTTGTTGAATGACCAGACGACCGAGCAGAGAGCCGAGAATAGGGCTTTGCTAGAAGCATAGAGAGAGGAGTCACAGACTCAGATGGCCGCTCAAAGGGAGGAATCCCGAGCTCAGTTAGCCGCCCAGCGGGAAGAGTCCCGAGTGCAGATGGAGCAGTTGGCTCAGATGTTCCAGCAGAGGGCTCTAGCACCTCCTACGCCGCCAGCTCCCCAGGAGCCAGTTGTTGTTCACCAAGTTGGGGCGGAGGGTGCCGAGGAATTGGGAAGGTGGTTGAAGGACTTCACCAAGTGGAGGCCACATAAGTTTGATGCCAGAGGAGATCCCACGTCAGCAGCAATGTGGATCACAAACCTGGAGTACACCTTCATGATAATGGTGTGCCCCGAGGTTCAGAAAGCCAGGTGTGCCGCCCATGTGTTGGCCAGAGCAGCCAAGAGGTGGTGGGATGCCACCTTGAAGGAGAGACCAGTTGGGTCTCCACCAGTTACGTGGGAGTACTTTAAGACTGCGTTTCAGACGAAGTACATCAGCGCAGAAGTTAGGCAAAGGATCGTGGAGCTCTTCTCCAACCTTAAGTAGGGATCTGATTCAGTTGAGGAGTACGAGCGTAAGTTCTCCGACTTTAGTGCCTTTGCCGAGGGTTTGATTTCAACACCTGAGTTGAAGATCGATAGGTTTGTGGCTGGGTTGAGACATAGAGTGTCCCAGGATGTGAAGGCTCATGCCCCTGAGACTTTTGCCAGAGCAGTAGAGTTGGCCATAATCTACAATGCAAAGGATAGACCAGATCAGGCATTGTCAGCTACACCAGTTCAGAAGGCCCAGTGTTTTCGGGTCAAAAGAGAAAGTTTGAGGCCCCTAGTAACAGTTACCGTGCAGGCGGTCAGCACCACCCAGGAAGCTTCCAGAGGAGTGACCAGCATCGTAACCAGGGTAACCAGGATCGTTATCTACCACGTCAACAGGGTGGTTACAGACCACAACAGAATTGCAAGTCCTATGGAAAGGTTCACTAGGGGGCATGTGGGGTCAGAGCTTTAGTTTGTTTCAAGTGTGGAAGAGAGGGGCATCTGGCCCAGTTTTGTGGTCAGGACAAGGCAGCAGGGGCAGTGCAGCAGCAGGGTCGCGTGTTTGCTACGACCCGTCAGGAGGCTGACCGCACAGATGCAGCCGTAGCAGGTACGCTACTCGTTTTAGACCATTATGTGTTCGTTTTGTTTGATTCTGGTTCCACACACTCCTTTGTTTCTGCTTTGTTTGCTGAGTCTGCTTGCTAAAATTAGAACCCTTAGGTTTTGAGTTGTCTTTTGCAACTCCTTCGGGAGTTAGTATGCTAGCTAGTCAGAGAGTTAAGGATGATCGGATTCTGATATCCGACGAATCCTTAGAGGTTACCCTCATAGTTCTGACTATGAGCGGTTTTGATGTGATACTTGGCCTAAGGTGGTTAGCAGATAACCACACTTTGATTGAGTGCCGTCAGAAAGAAGTAGTGTTCAGGCCGCCAGGTCGGCCCAGCTTCCAGTTTCGAGGAGTCCAAAGTGGAGTGTGTCCGCCTTTGGTTTCCGCAGTGAAAGCCCGTCGGTTGTTGGCTCGAGGAGCTTGGGGCTTCTTGGTGAAGTTGTCCGGAGACAGTGTTACCCTGTAAAGACCCGACCGGTTTAACAGAACTAAACCTAGTCTTTACTACTTGCATGCATTTAAAGCGGAATTAAAAGAC
>JBBMEF010030600.1:0-16005 GCA_037832685.1 Sicyos baderoa | reverse complement strand
AACAAGGATCGAGATAATGTTTCTAGTAATAGCAGGAACATAATAACAATTATTAAGTTCCAAAACTAGGTCATACGACAAAGATAAGCTAACAACTCTTAATTCCAATGCAGCAACTTTTGCTCCATTGCCAAAACGTAGTACAACTTCTCATTTTGCCAATATTCTACTTCTTGTTAGTCTCTCCACATTAGTAACAATGTGAGTACCACATGCAGTATCAAATACCCATGAAGAAGTAGAGACTGCTAAGTTTATCTCTATAACATAGATACCTGAAGTAGAAGTACCATTCTTCTTATTCTTCAAGTATTTGGGGCAATTTCTTTTAGAAGAATTTGTATTATCAACTTTCTTGCCACTACCATTTTCCTTTTTAACAGCCCTAGTTTTCTTGAACCCTTTCCCTTTTTGAACCATAAGAACATCCTTATGTATTTCAGGTTCGTTAGGGATATTTCTTTCAGCCTAAATTAGCATCACATGCAACTCTTGCAGGTTAGCTTGTCTCCCTTGCATGTAAAAGTTTCAAACTGAAGTTTTTAAACCCATCATACAATGAATTAAGGATAATGTCGGTAGACAACTCTTTTGGATAAAAGAATCCCATCATGTTAAACACATACGATCCAACTGGTTTTCTCTTCTCCAACCGACATACGAGGATCTTTTAATCAATTTCGAATTTCTCCAACCTAGCATGATGCATAGTTTTCAGCTGCTGGATTATGTTGTATGCACCCATCCCATCAAAACATTTTTGAAAGTTTGGTTCCATACATGCTAGTATTAGACATGTGACCGGCACTGAATTGTCTAGGAGAGTTTGCTTGGCAGTTCTCTCAACCTGCCTAGCTCCTTATGGGGAGGGGTTCAAGAATTGGGTTATCAAGAACTGACTCTTTTCCTTCACATCTGAGAATGATTCTCAGATTTCTTTTCCAATCGAGAAAATTGCTTGCATTTAACTTTTCCTTCTTGAGGATTGAACACAGATTAAAAAATTGAGTTGGTGTTGTTACTAGACATAATATCTTCAACAAAATAATAAATTGCAAGAAATCAATAAATGTTTATCACAATATAGTACTTAAAAATTAAAATACTACTAATACTTTATTCAAATCTTAATGTCCCACTTTGAATAAAGATATAACCAAAAACCCCTTCCTATTATTAATAAAACGGACTTTGGCACTGCCTTTTATTAATAATATTAGAGGTAAGGAAACTTTTTTACTAATTACAACCCTTTATAACTCTTGGTATATAAGTTAACAACTCTTTGTTAATTCTATCTCTTTGCTTCAAAACCCACAATTTTGTCTTTTGATAGTTTTGTTGAGTTAAACCAAACATGAACTTGTAAGTTTCATTAAACCTACACTACTATAAGGGATTAAAAGCAACACTCTGCTTTGGCAGAACCTATTACTAATGATCAAAGACTTCATAGATGTTTGTTTGGGAAAGCAATCAAACTCAAACTTTGAATTGAGACCCAAGTTTATTATGTTGGTTTATTTAGGTGAACACATCTAACAAATAAAGCAACGTAAATAAACTTAAATAAAGCATAAAATTATAAAAATTAAATACAATAATAAACCACGATCATAGTATGACCCCTAAACCTAGGAAATAACTAATCTTCGTGAATTTCTTCGAGCTCCTATGGATCTCCATCCTTGAACTCCTTGAATTCTTCATTTGATTACATAGTTTTGGAATTTAAAAATTACAGAAATCTAAATAACTAAAATTTAAATTACAAAAAATACTTAACAATACGCAGATCGTAGTACAAAACCTTAACGGTACGCAGATCGTATTTAAAACCAATAAATTTCTAATTGTGCCATACTAATCACCACACACATAATAATATCAAATATTATAAAAGCATGCAAATAATAATGATATAATAATATCGAATATTATAAACGTATTTAAAGAATAATAATATCAAATATTATAATTCCATAAACTCTTCTTAATCATTAAACTTAACACATAAGTTAATTTGCAATTAGGGAACTTCATTATATTGATTCATTTAGAATAATTAATATGGAAATAATCTCTATTATTTATTAATTTACTAAATTAATTTTTTAGTTAAAAATATTAATAATAATTAAAAACTTGTTGGATTTTCAAATTTCATGGAACGATTTTCCAAAATTTATGGAAATAATTTTCCAAGTTTTATGGAAACAATTTTCCAAAATTTCATGAAAACAATTTTCCTAATTTAATGGACACAAATTTCCTAATTTAATGGACACAGTTTTCTTAATTTAATGGACATAATTTTCCTAATTTTATGAAGAAAAAAAATTAGTCCAACTTTTAACATTACCCAAAAATTAGTAAACAAATTTTCAGATTGTAAGGGAAAATAATATCATATAATCACAAAATCTTATTTTGATAATTTAATCATAATTTCTGAAAATTTATTAACTCTTAATTAATTTTTCAGAAAATTAAATAAACTATTATTTGGATTAATTACTGAAAATAAAAAAAAATCTCAATTTGATATTAATTAATTTTAAATTTTATTAACCCTTAACAAAATTTCAAAAAATTAATTAACTATTTCAGTGATTAATAGCGAATAATCATCAAATTCTCAATTTGTGATTCAATTTAATTTAACAAATTAACCCATACATTATTTGAATCAAAATAACAGCGAAAACAAACAATCAAATAATATTATGCACAGAGAAAACAAACAATCAAATAATATTATGCACAGAGACTCTGATACCGTATCACTGTTGGAGAACATAGATGCATACAGCGGAGTTTCAGGAAACTATTTCCTAACATCTATCACAGGAACACATGCATAATAATTAAATGAATTAATTAGGGAATACGGAATTACAACTTTTGATGCGTGATTCCCAAGCCAGGAAGAACACTGCTACTGCTACCGGGAGATGTTAGGGCTCCAATTGCAACCCTTCTAATTAGTCCACCAGCAAAGATTGATCACACGTATGCTAGTACGGAAAAGGGTGAACGGTTTCACTCTCTTACTTTTAATGTGATTTGGAGGCACAAATCAGAGTTACGGCGTTTAGAGTTTTTCTATCTCTATAGAAAAACCTGCTGTCTCTTTTCTCTCCTAACCCACATAAATACGTGCTTAGGCAAAAGAGAAAATCTAAATAACTCTTAATGGCCCATTAAACCTTTTGAGCTTTATATTTCAGTTCAATCAATTGGTGTTATGTGTGACCTCTTAGGAATTAAATATTTTAGTGTTAGCTCAATCTAATTAGTCTAACTATAATAATTATTCTCGAGCAAGTAATTATTAATTACTAAAATACATTAATTATTATCTCCATAATAATTCTTATTCATATTTAGTAATTGCGGGATTTGTCTTAGGACACAATTCCTTCAGCTACCAAACCCATGTTTTAGATTTTTCTATTTGGTTCACAAGCTCAGCAAATCTGTAAACGACACCTCTCACCAATAAATGTCATATTAGTACTAATCTTTATGATTATTTAATTTGATAATAAACAAAAAGGCTGATAAACATTGCATGGTAAAGCATGATCTATTTGTACCATTTTCATTTGGACATAGATTCTAAAAGATAAGTTTAGCCAATAAAATTCCAAGGTGGGAATTAGTAGTGGTGGGAACCCTTAAGATAAGTTTATTAATATATCAATTTCAATGGAAAAAAGCAGTCTTTGTTTCTGTTGAAGAAGATAACATGAATGGCCATGGTTATGGTTATGGTGGATAGTGGGTGGGTGGGTTGAGAGAGTTTTACTGACCCACTTTGGAAAGAATATTTTTAGAGCCAAGAAGAGACATTAAAGTCCAAATAAAAATCAATGATGTCAATTGGCTGAGTGCTGCTTTCAAACTTTCTCTTCACCCCCATTATCTTGTCATCACCAACAGGGCTTTAGAATGGGAAGAAACTGAGCTGAAAGAGGCTTCTGGTTCCAAATTTGAAAAGATATATTTCAGTAAAAGGTTTGTGAAAGCTTTATTTTTTTATCATGAACTTACAGCCCAAATGCTTTGTGTGTCAGCAAATGACTGGTCAGCTGATAAAATACTATCTAGTTCTCCCTTTTTCTTTTTTAGAGGTTTAAGACACCGTGAATGATTATGGGAAAAATAATTTTCTTATCTACATTTTAGTCATCGACAATCATTTTTCCATAACTAATATTCATTTCTTGTCGTTATTTTATTCTTTCATAATCATTCTTTGCACTTAAATACAGACAAGTATTACCAACAAAGTAATAGCTCAACCGGCATCAATGCTCGCCTACCTCTTTGAAAGTTTTGGGTTCGAATCTCTCACACCTCATTATTGTAATCTCAAAAAAAAAATAAAAAAAAAATACAGACAATTATCTATTTTACTCTAAACATAAATAATCATTCTTCTTGATAATCATTCTCTTCATATTTTTTCCGTATTTTCATCTTCTCTTTAATCATTTTGATTCTCTTGGCCACAATCACTCTCTTACTAGAATTTTGGGGTCCAAGTCAAAGAGATTAGAAGGTTATAGAAATTGATACAGGCATGAAAAGAAGTTATGTTAAAAAGAAAAGGTTTAATCTTTGACATGAATTAGGGAAAAAGTGCAGAATAAACTAGGGAAATGACCTTTCATGTCCTCCATTGACATGGCAAGATGCTCCACCACATTGATATAAAGAAAAAGAAAGGGATAAGTGAGAATTGTGTTTTCAAATGAAATATCAGTTGAACTCTCAGGAATTAAACCAGAGACAAAAGTAGAGAAGTAAAGTTTGCTTTTTTGAATACCCTAAACAAGAAAGGTCTGCTTTAAAGACTATTAAAAGACATTATTCACCATGACAAGAAGCAACACAATGAGTGAGGATAGTGGGTTGGTGAATGAACTCAAAGATCAAAGTTCTGATCTTTTCTCCTTCAAGCAAAGCATGAGAAGTGAAAGGACAAGTTAAAACCAGCATTCTTTCAATGGTACTCTGTCATCAGATTCTTGAAGCTAAGTTGTTAAATTAGGTTAAATCATCTAGCACTTTCCCTCATCAAGTAGAAATCAATATTAATTGCAAGTGAAAATCAATATTAATTGAAAATGACTTGACATTGGATTGAACACAGAATCTCATGTCTAGATACCATGTTGAATTATGTAAAATCATCAACCAACTCAAAAGCATAACTTAATCGAGTAAAGTGAATTTAGTTATATCAGCAAGAAGTCACAAGGGTTTTTTATCAACTTAGTATTAATAATGAAAAGGAAAAATGAACTAAATGATTCCATAACTAATTCCACGAAGGATAAGCAGAAAAAGTGGGGGAAAGATCAATTAGGGGCAATATGCTTGCTCATTTTGTTCTTGGTTATTTTCATTGTATCTGAAATCTAACAACATAAAGGAAAATCTGATCTAGCCTAATGGTCATATTTCCTACTATCTGACTAAGCATTTCAAACAAAAGACCAGTTCATAAACATGAAGCAAATACAGTGAGCATTTTCTTCTTCATTCAAAACCTTCCATGCCACTGCTTTCTCATAGGATAGTGCCCTTCCCATGCTTGATAAGCAAACACCCCCTTGAAGACAAAGGAATCCCTAACATAGCAGCATAAGAAAAAAAGATCACTCAACTATATGAAAATATCCTTGGGAAGAGTATGATCTTAATATATTGCCACATGCTCACCAAATTAAACAATGGCTATGGTAAAAGAAAACTAAGGACAAGGTCTCTTATTGAACTAAGATGTGCCTAATTCTAGCGTTTTTTTTCTCAGCGTTGATTCAATTATTCAATAATTCCCTTTTGGTTAAGCTAACTTGAGGAGAAGAAACTTGTATACATAAAGAACTTTGTGCTTCTCCAAGATTTTGAAATTATCCAGTTTTATCTTTTCCACTTCTTAACGTGAGCCTGTTCCATGCTTTATAAGGTTTAATTTGAATTAAATTCCATTGATTGTGGAAAACTTGGTGGGTTTTGATAGACTTAAAGAATTTCTATTCATTTGGGCATTCATTGATTGGTAAGGAAAGAGGGGAATCGTTAGCAATACCTGCTGCATTATCCGTGGGAACTCTGAGGCTAAAGTTTTCTTTCCATTGTCATCAAAAATATTCTCCAAAGTAATGTCTTGAAGAGCCACCAAGGTTGTCTCAAGCATGTCAAGTCCAGATTGATTTGCAAATGTGAAATTTGGCAATGCCTGCATGTTCATAGAAGAGGATATAACTTCATGTACACATAAATTGGGAAAATTGCAAGTGCAAGCTTTTTTTTTCTTATAGTATTCGTGAGTGTCGGGGGCCAGCCGACACGACTATTCTCATAGGACAAACCGTCTGATCCTACGACATTTGATTGTCAAGCAAACTTATGAGAAACTAATTTGATGGCCACCATGGATTGAGTCCATCACCTCTCTTCAAGACCCTCTTTGACCACTAGACACCACATGATGGTGTTGTGGAAGCATAGTTTTTAACTAAAAATTCAGGTCACTAGTTTTTTCAGCATCTCTTAAAAGTCACTTGTTTAATGTAAATCTTACTTCGATTCATTATTCCTAAAAGCACTTCAAATCTTATGGTCGTAGAGATTTTAATAAACTAATGTACAAGCACTTGTTTCAGAACAGGCAAAATCTATGATACACACAAATCTCTGAATCTGTTGAATGCAGGGCCTATGGTAGTTTCAATTTCACGTTTAATTTTAATTTTCATAAGTTAAATGGAAATATAATAACTAAATTATCTTTTACTTCGCTTGTGTTCAAATAAATCCTTTAGAAACTTACACGGAATGAAACAAAAACCTTAAGCATGGACGTTTACCAGGCCTTGGTTCTGTGCATTCTTTTGTTAATCTTTCGTTTATCTTTGTAAGTGTTGGGATTAAAAAATATTATTATTGGCATGGAGGCGCCCTTGATATTAAAGGAGAAATAGAATTTAAAACATACCTTAAGAGAGCAGCACATGACTGCATCTGAGTGATGCCAAAGGGATTTGAGAACTGATTCTCTTCCTTCATTTTTCAGTAATTCCATGCCCAAATAGCACCTGTAGGGAAGGATAGAATAAAATTGGAATCCTACTATTTGGAGATGGAGATTTGAACTAATAATCTTTTCGTTACTGAGTCATACATGATGCCAATTGAGCTAAGCTCTTGGTGAATAAAAATTACAATATTTTATGTACGCTTAAGCTATTGAAAAGACAATATAAAGAAAGCAAATATGCAAATTTCTCAAGTCAGTGAAGACCATTGAAAGACACTTGTAAGTGAATAAAAAATTTATGAAAGAAAACAAAAGGGCACAAGACTTTTAGAAAAGACATAATCAGATTGTTAGGTTGATGTTTGAATGCAGTTCTTTTAAAACTTCGTATAGCTAAAATATGAACACTGCTCATATTCAGCCATTATAGTTCTCTATCCAATAGGCTGAATTCCTTAGAGTTCAAGGAGCTTGTAAATAGGGAAACAATTAGTTTACTGAAATAATTATCATGTGCAGCTAAGAGTTTCTTGAATACCTGTAGCTTTGACAGATCCAACGAGCAAGTGTTTGTGCTTCAGGAGCACCAGCTGGTGTCTGAAGGTTAGAATGAGGACCAAAATTTGAAGGAGAAAGAGCCAGTGCCACTCTCTGAACAGATGCTATAATGCTCCGGACATACTGCCGCGCCATTGCTGCTACATTATCTTGAAGGTGTACATCAAATACAAATTGGAATGCAATTGTCATCACAGATTTCGATTTTCCTGATTGACCAGCATAATCACCAGAACCTCTATTTCCTTCACGTCCAACATCAAGAGCGGAAGCAAGATCAAGTGTGCGGTTTGGACTCGAAGCATCCTGCAGCATTAGCAAATGTACAAATTTACATCAAAATAAATACAAAATGCAAGACAATGGGGAGGGGGGAAAAAAGTAGATATTTGATATTGAGTGTTTACCATGCCAGAATCAAGAGAAAAGATACGGAAGCCAGAAGGTAGAATAGGTGCATCATCAGAAAACGAGGCGTCGATTGGAGCAAAGATGAGTTCAGCAGACGTACCAACTGTGTTTTCATCCACACCATTGCAAAGCTGGGAGCAATGCACCATAATTAACAGTGATCAGTGACAACATAGATTCTAGAGTTACTCGACAATTATCCATTATAGCTCTATAATATGGAAGATTCTAGCTTTTATAATCACTTTTTATTTATTAAACTGACGAAACGAGCCAGACTTTAACTTCAATGCGACTCTATGCTTCAGTAAACTAATGTATGCATGCTATTTTATTAATATTTATTCATATAATTAAAGAAAAGAGTGCTTACTTGGAGTAGGAAGATGTCATTAGGCATGAGCATATCATCCCTATAGTGGCCCACGTTTTCATATTTAATAACTTCCATAAACTGTTCCCATTAAGAAAACTTGAATCAATATCCTCAAATGCAAAGCGAAGTAAGTCAATAGGATATGTTGATTCATAAAATTGTCTCCATTGAAAACAATTTTTGTTTAAATGATAGAGAGCATGCAACTTGCCTCTTCATGCTCAACTGTTTGTGCCAAGGGAAGAATGACCTGTCCCCCAAATGATCCAGCATGAGACCCTGGTATACCACATTGACCAGTCTTAAATGCAGCAGCTGAGTAAGCATCGATACTGCTGTCGGCCCATTCTGACCGATGTTCTCTCAAGAACCTAATGAGCATTGCTGGAGAGACATTCTACAAAATCAAAAGGAAAGCAAGAATAAATAAGAAGAGAAGAGCAAGTAAATAGAACAAGAAAAGCTCCCAAAGGGATATTTCGTGAGTTATGTATACGTAAAAAACTAGCTAATACAGTGTTATTGTCATTGTTGAGGCTTAACCATATGCGTTAGTGTTGGTTGATATAATTAACTTTACTTCAATCCATAAGTTTAAACTTTTGGATTGATCGGTGGTTTAACATGATTCAACAGGTACCAGAGCAGGAGGTTATGTATTCAAGTCCCTGCCGAACGGTTTCATTCCTAAATAATATTTATTTCCACTTAATGGGCATTCTCAAATTTTGAAACTCACAAGTGAAGGGGAGTGTTGGTTGATATAATTAAATTTACCCAAACTAATAACTTTAAACTTTTGAATTGATAGGTGATTTAACATGATTTGGATTTTTATTTAACTGTTTCTTAAAAGATAATTCGTTTTCCGTCAGACTACGGTGTCCAAGACATGTCTCTGTTTAAAATCAGCAGATGGAACCTATCTAATCCTGTGTTATGGCTCAATCTAGTTATATTTAAATTATATATGTGTAAGAAGGGGACAACTAGTCCAAGAATGGAGCAAGAAAAAGAAAAGATGGCACACGTCGAAAAAAAGACTTTCCTCATTTATGACTGATGAATTGGTAGAAAGCGTTTATATATTATAAATAGAATCTTTCAATTGCTCATCATCATCTAGATGTCAGCTCGCAAGCAAAATATTTACCTGTAATAACATCGATGCTTTAGCACAAAGCACTGCATTGCTCATTGATGGAAATCCATTAGAATATGAAATATTTGCACCCATCATTGTCTTCCCATGAGACAAGTTTACAAGAAGTGTAACATCATCAATGCCATCATTGTCTAGCAAAGACCATCCCTCGTCAGTAAACCCATTAAGTGCTTCGTTGAAACCTCTGCAGAATAAAATCCATTTAACACAATTAAAAAAAAAAAAAAAAAAAAAAAAAAGTAGCTAGGACAGGTACTATCAAGCCAAAATCATATACCTGCTCAATTTCTGACTAAGAGCACGAAGAGCAGCAGGTCTTCTTCCCCAACCAGTAACATTTGGTTGAGAAACTTCTTGTGAAATCTGTCTCAACAAGCGTAACGCCTGATCCAAAACAACGAAAACTATAAATACGTTATGGTACAACCTTCAAAGTTACATGAACTTTCAATTTCCAGTTTTTCATTTGTAGAAACAGTGGATAAATTCAAGACCTGAAAGAATTAACATAAAAAGAAGACTTACCGCCATTGTGTTCTTCTGAGCAAGTAGAGTAGATGACTTGTATAATGGCCGCAACACCTCAGGCACACTCCAAGGCTATTTTCAAGAAAACAAAGGAAATCATAAAATTAAAACTCAGAGGCTAAGTGTAACTGTGGATTATAAACAGAGCAGTTTTACATACTTCCAAGTCCATGTGATCAACTATATGGATTATTGATCCACCACCTTCACAAGGCCTTATCAAATACCCACTTGGTAGCATTTCTGCTCGTACAAAGTTTTGCACTGGTGGCATACTTGGACCATTTTGAGTATTGTTAAGAGATCTTTCACATACCTAAAATGCACAATACAACAATATTATCACCAAAGTTCAGATTAAACCAAAGCAGCAGAAGCAATTTCCAAAGCAAGGTATTTACATACCACAAGACTACCATCCTCCAAAACAGATGTGTATCGCAGTAGCCAGAAATCACGAGCTGGAGCCAAAGTTGTAGGTGCATAGAGCTAAAATTAAATCAACAAAAGTTTCTTTTATTTCCATATTTTCTTGCATATCTGCAAAATTGTTACAAAACAATCCACTATCTAGAAGTATCCCACCTGCATATATAGAAGCTCAATGGTTCCTCCATTTCCAGTAGATAGGACGTTTAGAACATCAACGGCGCGGCAATCGCGAAACCAAGAAGACCAATCTTTAAGGATTTCAGCAACCTTCATACAACAATATATGTTATAAATACTCATACTTCATGCTACAACAGACAAACAGTTAACTTAAGTGTTTAGAAGCACATACTCTTGTAGGTTCGAGACCCACAAGTCCACATGCACGAGCTGCAACTCCAGTGCAACCATGAGAAATAGCAACGATTCCAATGGAATCCGGACCAGGCTGCTCAGTACAGACAATTAGAAAGGTCAGAATTTTTTAAGGATCTAACATATATAAAGAAACGAAATTTGTAATATCACTAGAAATTTTATCCCAAGCTTTAAAATTTCCTTTTAGAAATTTTCCTTCCAAAAACAATTAATATTTGTTTTCTCATGTTCCCTGTTCTCTTGTTATGGTTTTTTTTTAAAAAAAATGCATGATCCTTGCTGAGCAGTTATATTAAAATTACAACTCCATTATTTCTCAATCCAACGATGCACAACTTTAAAAATCAAAACTTGCTATTTGCCTTCCTCGAGAAACCAAAACACAAATCAGAATGAATGTGACATTGGTAGATGAAAGAAGCAGACAAACATAGCATGATTTTCAAAAGCTCTCGACAATCGAGGTAATAGACTATGGCATGTTGCTTAGAACATTAGCAAAGTTTCTGTATGTTTAATTATGATGACAGTAGAAAAAGATTCATTTTTTTGATACAGATGAAAGAGTAAAGTAAAAAGAGGAAGTAACCTTCATCCCAGGCATTTGGACCCACTCCACAGCAGTTCCAGTAGCCTTTGAGATAAACTCTGCTAAAGTCTCCTCCGCAATGGACAAAAGTCTAAGAAATATGCAAACCCCAAATCCTCAGAAATCATAAAACAGAGAGACAATTTCTAACACCATGACAAATAGAAGAAAATAACTACACAAAAACAAAAGGAAAGAATCAAAGGGAATACACAACACAACAAGAAGAGTCAATTCTACTCACCCTGAGGGACTGGCATCCTTTGGTGGATGCGGCGGAGTCAAATGCTGTTGACCACTTGTCACCACTGATTCGCAACTCGTGTCAGTGGTGGCTAGAGTCACCTGCAAGTTAGAGAAATTATCAAAAGAATTAAATTTGCTCATTTCATTCAGCTGATAAGAATTTCAGTACTACAATCAATTTAACAAAAAATTTAGGGCTATTTGGTTTTCAAAATTAAGCTTATTTCTTCCACTTAAACTAGTTGAATTCTCATCCAAATTTCAAAAACAAAAACAAAATTTCAAAAGTTACTTTTTTTTTTTCCAAAACATGGTTTGGTTTTTGTTCTAAGTAGATAACACAACAAGAAAAATTTAGATATGTTTATGTGAAAGTTGCATTTATAGGCTTAATATTAAAAAACGAAGCAGTAATTAAACGAAGTGAAATGAGTGATGATCATCAACAAATGATCATGTAAAATTGAAGGAGTAAAGTTAAGCAAAGCAAGTTGTTACATTGTGGGTCTGTTGACGAAAATAGCTGTTCTCATACACAAGCTGCGAGACCTGTTTCTGCAGCCTATCATTCTCCTCCATAAGCAGTCTATTCATAGCCGTCAGCTTCCTGTTCACAGTCTGCAGGCGAGATGCCTCCTTCCTCTGCTTCTCTCTGCATCTGTTGTTCATGAAAGAAAAAAGTGTGAGCAACCCAATTGAATCCTCCATTCCAGAAACAAAATCATGGGTGTTCCATGCCAACCCAGAAAGGAAAAGACCAGAAACAATACCTGCGATTTTGGAACCAAACTTTGATCTGCTTGGGTTCGATATTGGAGAGAATTGGGCAGTCCCTGATGAGCTGCTGGCGGCGCATAGAACTGGGTTTTGGGCACTCATAATAGAGCCGCTCAAGAGCTTCCACTTGCTCAGGTGTGTACCTGACATATTTCCCATTATCCAGAGCAGAGTCCTTGCAGCTAGAGGTCACAGCCATCATTTCCCACTGGAAAAATTCCCCCAGAGACAAAACATCAAACACCTTTCGGGTATCAAATTGGAGGACAAAAACAAACCCCCATGTAAAGAAAGAAAAAAGAAGAATCAAAATTACCAGAGAAGCAAATACGCTTTTTAATCCAATCAATCACTGGTTCCCTCCCTTCCATCCGCCATTATCATCGAAGAATCCCCAAATGGCAGGTTCGGAAACAGTGAACGGGAAATTGAGAGAGGTGGGGGAGGAGAATTAGATTCAGAAAAGTAAAAAGTAGTGGAAGAAGAAGAAGATGAGACGATTGTTGGTGATGGGTGTTGAATTGTAGAAATGAAAATGGAAGGGAAGGTTGTGGAAATTGTGAAGAATGAGTGAAGGAAAATTGTTTAAGTACCGGAGACACGAACAGAGGAAATGAGACAAAATACAGAGCTGCAAATTTCTCGATTTTCACATCACTGTTATAAACCCATATTTCTTCTTTCTTTTTCAGTGTTCTTTTTTTTTTTTTTTTTTTTTTTTTTATATTAATCTCTAGTCGGTGTTTCAGTCTCGAGACCAAATTTTAATTGAACTATATCTGTTTCAATCTCACTCTATCAGCTTCTTTGATTGGAATTTATTAATTTTACTTTAATTAAATTCTATCAATTTCACTCCATTGAAATCTAGACTTAACTGAAACTTATTAATTTTGTGGTATTAATTTAAGGTTATTGCATCCATTTTAATTATTAATTTTGTGGTATTAATTTAAGGTTATTGCATCCACTTTTGTTTTCTAACAATCTTTTTAGGAAACATCTCTAGAACATTTTTTTTCTACTCCTTTTATAATTTACTTTAGATTTAGTTGGTTCTTAAATTAGTCAATTTTTTTTGTTCAATCAACTTAATTCAATCCGGACTAAAAATAATATTATAATGTGTGCATGTATAAGATTAACTTAAGAAGATAAATATTAGCATATTAAAAAGAAGCCTAACCTAAGGAGATAAATTTTTTAGATAAGAGTTCAATATCATGCAACTTTTTGTGTTTACATATTTATAAATGATGAGCTGAAAAATGAGATCAATTCAATTTAATTTAATCTCAAAATATATAGATTAAGTTAAATTACTTAATACAGAGTAATTATTTTGGAATATTTTTGTAACCCAATCTAATTCCGGGACAGTTCCCCACTCTTTATTTAGTAAAATGATGGTATTTGTCTCTTTTATCGAGTGAATGCAAACAATCTATGGCATGCTCTAATAGTAATATAAATATATATATATATATATATATATATATATTTTTTTTTTTTTTTTTTTTTTTTTTTTTTTTTTTTTTTTTTTTTGAAAATATTGTAAGCTTTTTGGTTTTTGTCTATCTGTATTGTTTGGTATGCACACATATATATATATTTTTTAAATTGTAAGCTTTTTGGTTTTGTCTATTTGTATTTTCAAACAGTAACCTTTTGTTTTTTTGTCTATTTGTATTTTCAAACCGTAAGCTTTTGGTTTTTGTCGTCTATTTCTATTTTTTGGTATTTTCAAACTGTAAGCTTTTGGTTTTTGTCCATTTCTATTCTTCTGTGTTTTCGATATGTAACCTTTTATTTTCCAGCTTTGTGTCTATGAGTACAATTAAGAGTTTGGTAATTTTATCAAATAGGTCGGTGTCGCAGTTTGTTATTTTGATTCGTGTTAATTTATTTCAACTCTATGATCATAGATTCGAGCCCAGAAATCGATATTTGTTCTCCTCCTCCAATATATGTAATAAAAAATAAATAAAAGTTTGGTAATTCTTGGATTTGTTTTAATAGGTTATAAAAAATTCAATTTTATTTTTGTGTATGATAATTTTTTTTACTTACGGAATATTTCTTAAATAAATTGGCAAATTTATAAAACACGCATAATTGAACCTTTTTTAGGTATCATAATTGAACTTCTATGATGATTTTTTTTTTTTTTTTTTAGTACTCTGTGATGATATTAGACACAGTTTTATTTTACTTATTTAAAATTTTATTTTATGTATTAAGTTCATTAATTTTTAATATGTTGAATATGTTATGTATCTATTAAATTCGAAATTCAAAATGTAAAGAATGATAAACATGATTTTTAAAGTTTCACATAACTTTGGTCACAGACTTAAGACTTTAAGGAATAAATTTATAATTTAGGTTTCCTTTCTTTATAATGGTGGTTATACTTTTGTAAAAGTAATAGTTTTTTCTTTTATTTTCTTTCTTCTTTTACCACAATATTACTTTCAATATATTTTCTTGAAATGTTATACTTTTTTTATAACTATACTCTTTTTATTAAAAAGTACCAAATTAATGTGTTTTTATTTAAAAAGTACCAAATGTGTTTTAAATTTAGCGGCCACGTTCTAGTCATCTTTTGGAAGTTTTTTTTTTCCCTCTTCCTAGCTCCATCTTTTGGGAATATAATGCTCAAAATTGATATTTGAATAATATACAATTTATATATAGATAAATAATTAAATCATGGAAAATTTTATTATATACAAAGTTAACTATAATATAGGCGCGAATTTGAGCAGTCGCTCAGCGGCATTAGTGTATGTTTAATGACCAAAATTATAGTGTAGACTAATTTTAAAAAATAATATATTGTAAATATTCATTAATACTAATGACAATATTTTCTATTTTTTTAAGTAATTGTATTTGTAATTGTTTTTTAAATTTAATTATAGTAAGTTTTTCCATTTATAATTAACTTAATCTTACCTAATAAGAATATTTATAAATTTTATTAGAAAAAAAATTGTTACTCTCCTGGTGAGTAAAAACAAATATGTGTTTTAGTTATATATGAAGATGATTGTTTCGAATTTATGACATTTTATTTATACATTAATATCATTGAGTTATTGTTTTAGTTAGCCGAGTAAATATACGATAACTCCTCTTATAGCAAATGCACAGTAATTTACTCTCTTTTTTAGTTGTAGGGTCAAATTTTCATAATTCTTTTTAAGGTGAAGAGTTTGTCTTATTTATCAACTAGATTATCTATGAGAAATGAACTAATTAGTCTAAGAATATTTTGATGGATAAAATTAATGAAGGAAGTTATAGTGTACGAATATAATTGAGGAAATATTAGAGAATATTATGGCATTTAAACGTAAAAGTTCATAGAAAAATTATACTATTTAGACCCTTTTGAAACAATATTTGCACATTTAGGCTCATAACTTTTTTTTTTGCAATTTTAGTTTTCCATTTAAAATTTTCGAATTTCCAATTTTTCAAAT
>JBBMEF010030580.1:0-16006 GCA_037832685.1 Sicyos baderoa | reverse complement strand
AAAACGCGTGTTTTTCATTTATGACACTTTATTATCTCTCCCTCTTAAATTTTCATTTTTGAAAAGTGTCATCTAATTGGATTTTTGTAGTAGTGTAAGTATTTTGTATATTATTGACCTCATAATTCAAGTTAACATATTTGATTGTTTTTACCATCAATGGAAGTTTATGGATTGAAGTCATTCAATAACGCTGATTAAAGTCTATAATATGATTTTGATGAGCTAATCGACATTAATCATGTTTTCAATAGACTTTTATTTCTGTCTTCAATTAAGAGTCGCTAATTAAGTTTGGGTTTGTGGTGGCGCAATTGGTTATCTGGAATCGGTATTTCTAATCTCATTCTCCCAATTTGTACTAAAAAAACTAATTAGGTTTATTTAATCCGATCAATTAAAAATCAAATCTCAGAGTTTTATTTTGCTTTTTTGCTTTTTTTTTAGTAAATAAATACACATATTTGTGGCTAGTTGTGTTTAATTTTTAGTTCATTTGAACCCTAATTTATATTTGCTAGTACCATACTTCAATCTAATTTATTTCATTTCCTTCACATCATCAAGTAATATTAATACGAGTAAAACTCCCCTACACATGGAAAGGTAGGGGAGCCCTACCTTTTAAGTATGTGGCACCATTCGGTGCCACAAAAAATCATTTCATAAATGATAATTATTAAAATGTAAAATAATTTGTGTGGCACAAATGGTGCCAAGTCATCAAATGGTAGAGCTCCCCTACCTTTCCATGTGTAGGGGAGTTTTACTCTATTAATACATCTATTTTTGTAAGTGTTCGAAACTTTTTCGCATGCATAAGCAATAATAGCACTTAGTATTATACTTAAGTACTAATAACATGCACTTTAAGTCTAAATCATTGTATCAATGAAGGGTTTTTCCTTTCTAAAAAAGAAAAAACCAAAACTTTATTCTAATTTCCTGTTTTTTTTTTTTAGGAAAAATAATAATTATCACACAATATAGTTCACATATAAATAATTGCAACACATTACATAGGTTCATAAATTAGAAAAACAAAGAATACGTCTACGTTATAAAATACAATAAATCCCTTGCGAAGTCCTGATCAATCTTCACGGACTATATGAACAACAATCGGACTTTTGACCACATGTCGACCATCAAACCAAGCAAGCGAACCCGACACCATGTCCCCGGCCGACAAAGGACCGGCCTTCACGACAACCTTAAAGCTCCGCTTCTCCAACGACCGTGAGAACGACAGACTCCTTGGTTCCACTGTGATCTGAACCCCAGGAGGAGCCGTGATGGTGGCGTTGTAAACGGCAACGGGGTCACCGACATTGGTGACTTCGCGCCCGAACACAACAGTAGTTGGCTGTTGGCTGTTATTGAGACTGAGCTGAAAGGACGGGTAATTGAGAGAGTCGTAGCTTTGGCCCGGGCCTAGAGCTGAGCAGTCTATGGATTTGGTTCCTGTAAGGATGGAAATAGCTGACCCGGTGTAGCCTTCGCTGCAAAGGAATTGGATGTACGACATCTCGTTTGCATCGTAGACTAGGCCGGGGTTCTTCGCTCTAGCTGGATTTAGGTTGCCCGCACCGTATGCGAATTCTCCGTCGGGGTTTAGTCGTCGACTAATCGGGGTCGCTTCATAATATGGATACATAAACATTAGAGTTAACATCATAGTAGGATTCTTGCGCCTTGTTATATTATAGATTAGCTAGTAGTATTATTCAATGTTAGATTGAATTTGATTGAGTTTACAAGTTTAAGTTTTTTAAATTTTTTTATTACTATTTTCATTTTTCTTCCCCCTAAACCCCTTATAACGTTACCACACCCTTTGTCAAATAAACAAGTTGCATGAAATGTTTACCTAAAGATATTACTAATTTACTAGTATTAAAATGGAGATTTTTCATAAACAATAAAGAAGAAAATAAATTGTGGATGTCAAAATTTTAGAACAAAAATCAAACATAGCAAAAAACTAAGAAAAACATTCATGTGACATGCAACATTCGGATCCATAAAATGATGGCTTCAATAAAGTTAAACGGATTAAAAATAATAAAAATTAAATTGTTTTTAAAAAATTTGTAAAAATAATGTTGCATTATGTCTTGAACGAGTCTTTTATCCTACGATGAGTAGTCGGGGGCAGCGCCCCTGACGGAGGTAGGGTCTCTGCAAATCGCCTCTCTGAATCAAACTGGTTTTCCCTCTCCGCCCGTGGACTAGCCAACACAACGTTGGTGAACCACGTAAATCTGTGTGTCTTTTCTACTTTTCTCTTCTCTATACGTTTATTTATCTTCGATAATCGATTATTTTGGTTTCCGTTTCCTAACAAATAAAGATGATAGAATTTACTACCTACAACAAATTTCCCCCTAAAATCAATAACCGAACGTCTTGAAATGGTAGAGTGTAATAAAAAATTTCGAAAATGACGAAATACATACCAGTGGTGATCAAGGCGGATCGAATGGCGGCGGGTGACCAAAGAGGGTGGAAAGATTTGACATAGGCGGCGGCCGCGGCGGCGTGAGGGCAGGCCATGGAAGTGCCAGACATGAGCGTGAATTTTGAGAATTGGGTATCGCCCTTTAGCCCCGTCAGTGACTTCAGTGGCGTGTACGCCGCCAATATGTTCACTCCCGGCGCTGCTATGTCCGGCTGCCAAACATACCATATTTTACAATAACCTCTAAACTTTGACATTCAATAATTGGGAATCAATGGACCATAAATTTTGAATTTAGAGTTTTATAATTGAGAATTTGTAATAACGTGTTTGGGAGTTGCATTGTTCTCGTACTTAAAATCAATTTGAAACAACCAACCGACTAATAGCTCAATCCACATTAATGCTCACCTAATGATTTCTAGGTGTCATGTTTGTTTGATAACCAATTTTAGTTTTTATTTTCAAAATGTTAGAAATATTAAAAAAATATTAAAAAAATATTAAAAAAATTATAAAAATTATAAAAAAAATAGCTTTTAAAAATAAATTTTTATTTGTTTTTAAAAAAGCAGGAAAGAATAAAAAATAAATAGTAAAAACTAAAAAAAGTAAATGAAATGTGATGTTTGAAAACAAAAAACAACTATCAAACATGTTTTTTTTTTAATTTTTAGTTTCTAAAAACATGAAACTAAAATCATTAAACATATATCGTTTTTATTTTTTAAAATAAAAAATCAAAAAATAAAAACAAAAAGTAAAAAATAAAATGGTTATCTACAGCCCAAACTTTTAAAAAATTATAAAACAAAAACATATTGTGTTTTATGTACCTTTAAAATGCGTTTGGAGCCTGGATTTGGGCCTCTAGATGAGAAGGATGCCACGATTGGAGCTACGGCTTCGAGCTGTCTTGATTTATATATCATTGCCGTTGGTGTTCTATATTCAAAATCAAGCCATGTTAGCCTGTGTAATATATTCATTTTTCCTTTTTTTTTTTTTGAACAAAAATAAAAGGAAAAACAATATTAAAACAAGAAGTGAAAAAAAAAATAACATTTTTATTACAATGAAATTGGTTTGTCCCGTAAGCATAGGTGTTGGAATGCAAACAAAGTATCCGACAATACTAAGATAAGGAGAAAATCATATAGGCATATGTAAAGTGATGACAATCAACTTCATTGTTATAAAGATTTTTAGGTGAAACAAAAAGCAAAATTCTGAGAGTGTATATTCAAAGTTGACAATATCATATCAATATAAAGATTCAGGTACGGGTGTTATCCTTATCAATTGTTATCAGAGACTTGCCACAAACATAACAATATGGTAGATCGCACCAAGGATAGAATAAAGACAGTTCAAGCCCGAAAACAAAAATTTGCGGTAGTTTTACTAAACTAGTTGTGTACCTTTGAGACTGGATGTGAGCTAGATAAATTTATTTGAGAAGAAGATTGAATCTTTGAATGTCTAATGTACAATGAAAATCCATGTAGAGGCTTGATGAAACTTTGTTCAAGGGGAGGATTATTGTATGGAAATAATATGTGGCATTTTGGGTGAAATCCAAAATAAAGTCATGAAAGTGTATGTCCAAAGTGGACAATATAAATGAATGTGGAGATTCAAGTATAGTTTTCGTCCTTATCATTTTACTCAACCGAATATCTCCTTTGAGTTTTATCTATTCTATAACGAACTAGCTAAAAACACATATGACAGTTCTATCTCAAAATCAATCGCAATTACCTCGTGGATTCGATGTAGCTATCGATGGACGCACGAACGAAGCCACTAACCATGGAGGCAGGGGCCATGAAGATATTGGTAACGTCAAGAAACTGATCACTTTGAAGAATTGCACCATAGGCACCAAGTGATTTGACAACCGAGTCACCTCCCTTAACCATGACTTTACACAACACAATTTTGCCTTTGACCTTGGCTGCATCAAGTGAGCCCTCATCGCAGAAACTCGCACTGTCCACGCTCTCTTGGTCCCTAGCCGCATCGCCTCCACTCACTAAAGGGTACATTTTTTGTTCTACATTGAATAAGTTTATTCCTACTCCCTGTCATATGTATATATTTAATTCAAATATACCAAATATAAATTCAACACAATAATCTATTTTCGTAAATTTATTAGATAGTGAATATCTTTTCGAAAAATATACAATTTTATAGGTACGTATGCCAGTAGCATACAAAAACACCGAGATGGAGAGATTACAGAAACGCTAGCGCAATAGTCGCAGTATCGTAATCATTATACAAAATAGATTTAGAACACCAAAGACACAAATAATATGGCAATGTCTTCCCGAATAGAATGAAATGATCTATCAATGTTATTATCTTCAAAAAAATTTAGATACTGAGAATATCTATCTCAAAATCAATTAACGATGACTTAAGTGTGTATAGGTAATGAGTTTAAACCTACGATATTGATTTAACACGTGAAGCTAAATTTTTAAAATTATTTCCCTAAACGAAAATTAAGCTACAACTAATCATTTTAGAATTAAGTATGGAGCCAAAAATTAAGCAGTAAACTTACAGAGATGTTGTTCCCATTGCCCAACTCCAATGGGCTGATAAAACTCCGATCAATCGAACTGGCAGCAACCGTCACAATCCACGGCGCGTGGTTGATAACGCTCCCGGCACTCGGACCGGCATTGCCCGCCGCAGTCACAGTGATGATGCCACTCTTCATGGCACGAAACGCGCCAATGGAGATTGGGTCCTCGGAGTAATTGACGAAGCCATTGCCAGCGATAGATACCGAGATGACATCGACGCCGTCCTGTATGGCGGCGTCGAAGGCGGCCAGAAGATCCATATCGGAGCAGCCGGTACTGACCCAGCAGACCTTGTACATGGCAACTCTCGCCAATGGCACGCCCCCACGGGCAGTTCCCGTAGCCAGACCGCCGAGGTTGGCTCCGGAAATTGCATTGCCTGCCGCTGTGGAGGCCGTGTGCGTGCCGTGACCGTTGACGTCTATCGGTGAAATGATGTCGCGGGGATCGGGGTTGTCGTCCAGCTTGAAATATCTTGCTCCTATTAGTTTGCTTCACACCAATTTGAACATCAACCAAAGGAACAAATTAGTAAAATGGAAACTTTGATGCCATAGTTTGAAAGAACTGAATTTGCAATTATAGAAAGAATTATGATGAAATTAACTAGAATGAGAAGGGAATTCATGACAAGTGTGATAATGAATTTTGTAAGCTTTATTTCTCTATTTAGATAAATTGTTATTTAATGTCAATTGGTATAGTAGTATTATTTTTTTTGAACTCATTATCTTATACACTCTGAAATTCTCTTTAACCAATTGAGTTACCCTATAACGGTTGGTATACCAATAATGACTTATTAATATTAGTTTTTTTTAATTTTATGGTCCTTAAAAAAACCGGTTTAAAAAACGTGTCACTTTATCATTTTAGAAGTTCCTTTATTAATAATTTTCGTCTTTTGTTTCTTCTTAGTCCAAATGGTGGATTAAGATCAAGATGATCCTAAAAAAGATTAATATGTTCCAAACACTATAAAGAAATATTTGACTTTTGTTTCAAAGTAGAACTACTTTAAACTTGATTTAGGGATTCGTTGAATTTTTTTTGCATTCTCTCGTAGAAAATGCAATGAGTTTGAATAGTATATAAACTTTGAAGAGAGCGTCTAGGTAATTAGGTTTGGAGAGAAAATTTTGTGTGCTTTTTACTATTTTTTATTTTATTTTTTTCTAGAATTTTTCTATTTAAATTCTTGTATCTTGGTATTTTTTTAATTTTTAATAATAATTTAGGGCAAAATAATCATTTTAAAACTACTACCAATAGGGTCCTTACTTATTGCAGCCAGTGAAATTTGCGAAGGGGAGACAGGTGCCTTTCCATTTAGGGGGTGGAGGACCAAACCCATCATCTTTAAAGCTATCGGCTGTTGGAGTAATTCCTGTAATTAATTAACAATATACCAAATTAATCATATAATTATATAATTATATATAAAAAATGTAGTGAATTTTACTTCTCATAAAAGCTCTTTTGAAAAGTCCCTCCACTACTTTTTAGGAGAATTTGCATGTATATTACAATAAAGTAAAAAGATTGCATAAATAACAATTTTTTGAAAATATTTATAAATATAGCAAAATCAAATTTATAAACTTTATCAATAGTTTCGGATAGATTTCATCAATAGACTCATCATTAATGTCTGATAGACTCCATCAATAATGTTTGATAGTTTATAAAAAAATTGCTATATTTACAATATTTTTAAAAAATTGCTATAATTCTAATGTAGAGTAGGTGCAAATTCCCTACTTTTTATTTATCTTTAAAATATTTCAAACTATTTTTGGATTAGTAAAAATGTTTAAAACACCATTTTCTTTTGTTAGGCAAAACAGTACTTTTTACCCTCATCTAAAATATTTAACAAAATATCACATAAAAGGAAGGATTTTTTAATTTTAGTATTTTTTTAGTAGAATACTATATATGTATAATAAAAAAAATTACATAAACAGTATAATTTTAGAATAAAAAAGTTAGAACTGTCCTAGTAAAAAGGCGAAAAAATTCATGCTTCTAATGACTTCAATTAATGCAATAGATAGTTTTCAATCAATGTATATATAGTATTCAATCAATACCACAAACAAATTTCATTTAGTGTCATAAACCGTCTTTCAATTGGTATAGTTTCAATTAGATCTTAGATAGTCTTCGATCAAGAAACAATAAATAACATAATTAAAATATGTGGGAAAAAAAGAAGAAAAAACTCAAAATTGTGTTGTGGATAAAATATTTCTAAAACTAATGTTATATTAAAATAGATAACAAAAAAATTGTAAATCCAAAGTACGGAAAATTTATAAGAAATTATTTCTTATGTAGGTGATTATCATAGACTGAACTCATCACTTTAAGCACTCGAACTTAATGGCTTCTTTAACCACTTGAACCACTTCATAATAATTCAAAGTACATAATATGGCAATATATTAATAGAAAGAAGAAAAAAAATTACCAGTATCAAATAAACCAACAATAATATCACTCTCTTGTTTGGTATTTCTTGTTGCATTGGAAGGAAATCCAAGGAAGTCCCATGATCTTGTTGTTAGAAGCTCTCTATACTTGTTTTGGATCACATAATGCACATCTTCCCTCTCTACATTCAAGGCCAATAATATCTTAAAGAAAACATTAAAAATAGAAGAAGAAAAAAACAAGGACTCAAAAAGAAAAATGTATTTTTCTAAATTGGGGTACAAAATAAATTAATCAAAAACAAAGGAAGGATATGCAATTACTTGACAATGTTTTGGCTTCCTCCTCACTAAGCTTTGCAGCAAAAGCATTGAAGTTTTGTGAGTAACTATGGACCATCGACTCCTTTGCCTCGACATGGCTATAAATATATAAAAGTGTTTAATTAGTTAAGACTTTCCATTGTAATATGATTGTGACTTTAATTGGAACATAATTCAAGTGCTCACATTCATTGCCAAATTAATTAGATATTATGTTATGAAATTTATCGAATCAAGGTTCAATCAAGAAAATACTTTTTCGGTTAATGAATATAATTCAACCGGCATAAAATTTGTCATATCAATCTTAAAGGCAAAATACTACAAGAAAATTAACACCATAGACCCAGGAAAGGTATGTTATCGGTTATCATACACCGACAGTAAGAAAAATTGTCGGCCTATCATATACTATACACCGACAATGCAATATCGTCGCTATGATAGACTTTGACCGTCGATACATAGTAAGCTAGGCCAATGACATTATAAAACCATCGGCATAGTATGTGATAGGCTGACGGTTTTTATAACCGTCGGCATAGCATAATGATAGGCCAACGGTTTTAAAAAACGTCAGTCTAGCTTTCTTCGAGAGATAAGCCGACGGTTTAATCGACCGCCGAAAAGCTGTCGCAGTAGACTAGGGCGACAGATTTTTGGGCTTACGTCGACGACTCCAACCATGATGGTTGTACTCAAAGTTTGATTTCTAAAATTTGTAAATGAGTATAAAATGTTTCACTATTACTTCTGTATATTGTTTATTATAACAACCTAATAGGCCAATAAGAATATAACTTCAACAACAAGAACATACAGTAACTAAGAAATTATACATTCAAATATCATAATTTAAACAAAATAAATATCACTCAATGAAGTAACAAAATTAGAATATATTACTACATTTTTTTGTCAGAATCATGTTAGCTTCAATATGTAAGAATTGAACCATATACAATTTACATTTTGAGTTCAAAAACAAATAATATAGAACATATAATATAGCCCACCTTTCTTTCACTGACATAAGAACATTGAGATGTGTTTCTGCTGCATCAACCTCATTCAAAACAGGGTTGTTCTCCAAAAAAACAATGAAATGTTTCTGCAAAAAAACACACAATGTAAGAATTGCTTTAAAAAACACTAAAATTATGGCACATAAACTTAAAAATTCAACAAATCTATGTACCTCATTGATTTCAACAGCAGCAAAGCAAGCTGCGACGAAGAAAAGAACAAAGACGATAAGACAAGAAGATTTCGGTACCGACATGACGAACTAGGTCGAATAATTTTCGACTTGAATATCGAAAAACTGCAGCTGTCTAATTTATAACGTAATTTGTTGGGTTTGAAACTTGGAGTTTGTTTTCACATCTATCTATATATGGAAATGAAACTAAGAAGTTGGAGTTTTTAGAAAAGACAGACAAGAAATTTTGCAAATCTAATGGCATGCCTTTGGATTAAAACAAGGGCAAATGAGACTAGAAAGTTGACTTATTTTGAGGGTCTTAAAGATTGTTTTTTTCTTAAAAAGTTAGGTGAAATATTTTATGAAAGACAACTCAAAGAATCTCCTTCAAGGGTAAACTAAGGGCTTAGCTTAGTTAAAATTTTAGTCTCATATTTTGTAACAAAAATAAAACTATTAAATTGTAGTCATTATCTTAGGGTGCATAAGATTATGGGTTCAAATTTCATGGTGGCCACCTACCTAGAAATTAATTTCAAATTAATATCTACGGGTTTTTTTGGCATCCAAATGTTGTAGGGTCAGGCGGTATGCTCCGTGACATTAGTCGAAGTGCGATTGTGCACGCAAACTGGCCCGGACAATCAGACAAAAAAAAACTGTAGTCATTATCATATGAGTCACCACCTACTGGCTTTCTTTGTGTGGTCATTAAATATAGCCATTGTGTTTTTCCTAAATTAGTGTCATGGGTTGTTTTACTATAGTTGTCACGTGTAGATACCATATTTAGCTTGGATATTTTATTTTTATTATTATATATTCCTCAAATTTGTTTTCTTAAGTTAAATTATAATAAGTGTATGTAAGATTCGAACCGATGGACGTATACCCGTATGGGCTGCTAAACTAGTATTCTTGTTGTCATTTCTCATATTTGTTCAAAATTGTTTTAAAAATAAAAAATAAAAAGTTCGATTTGATAAATGGATAGTTATTTTTTTGGTTAAAATTATAAAATTTCTCTCATTTTAGAAGTTTGGATCGGAATTTAATTCAATAATAATGAAGGAAGTCTGTCCCTTAGTTTGAACAATGCTAAATTGATTATTTGTATAGTATTTTCTTTTCCAAAATGAAAAAAAAAAAAAAAAAAAAAAAAAAAAAAAAAAAAAAAAAAAAACTTCTCACATAAAACGAAAAGATGACGTTAGAAAAAAAAAGTGTTACAATTCTATATTTATTATCATAAAAAAGAATAACATAACATCAGAAGATAAAACAAAACTATTCGTAACATATTTTATCACAAATCCAATAATTGGACAAAGTTTTATAATTAATAGTCTCCAACGTTGCTATCTGCGAAGATCATGTCAAGATATCTCAATCACATACAAAATGTTAAATTATTGCGAATCTTACGAGTGTTCTCACATTTCCTAATCATGTTTAGATATTTGCTAATTAGGATTACTTAAATTATATATAATTAATTAAGTTGTTCTTATATTTATATGACTATATATCTTTATGCTTTATTTTTTTTCTTCGCAACGTGTGGCTGTCTTGTAGTGAATTTAGGGAATAATACAGGAAAATTTAAGTGTTTATAATTTCAATTGGATTGATTTTTTAATTGATATTAATTGGAACTTGTGGAATAGATTATTCAGAATCTAGAGAGAGAGCTCATTGGAATGTATGAGAAATTGTGTTTATTAATAAGATTTGTTTGAGCTACCGTATCAAATAAATGGAACAAAAATCGATACTAATTCTTTTTTATTTGCTTCGAATTTGTTGTAAATTTGTTAATAGATTCTCCTCTTTTTAGATTCCTAACATAAGTTGTATCTCATTATTTTGAGGAAAGACACAAAGAAAATTTGTTTGGCAAACATAAATAACTAATAAGACCATATTTTGATAGCCAACAAGTAGAAAATATGCGTGTCTAACTATTTTTATTTGATTCTCAAAAAAAAAAAAAAAAAAAAAACTATTTTAATTTTATTTTATTATTATTATTGTTTTTAAGAAAAAGGTAAATTATATATATATATATATATTTTTTAAATGGGTAAATTATACATTTAGTCTTTATGGTTGGATGAAAGTTAATTTATTTCTATTAGTTTTAAAATCAAGAATTTAGTTTATATGGTTTGTAAAAAAAATTAAAATTTAGTTCCTATCATTCAAGAAATTATATAGTTAAAAAAATAAAAAAATAAAATTTATTATTTGTCATTATTGACGAATTAAGTATATGTAGGTGATTATATATGTATGAAAAAAAATGTTATTTTTGTTCAATTAATCGCCTAACTCACACTCTTATTATAAAAAATTACTGACGGTAGTGATTATTATTTAGATTTATTAAAATATAGGGATTAAATTTTAGTTTATGAAATTATGAAAATTAAATTTTAATTTTTTATATTTTAAATTATACAAATTAAATTTAAAATTTAAAATTATAGAGACTAAATTTAACTTTCATCACATTATAGAGACCTAATTATATTTATCCTAAAAAACTACTCTAATTTTGTTCAAGTTAACCATCAAAGGTTTAGCCACCAAAATAATAGCTCAATCGATATCATTGTATACCTAATGAATTTGAAGTTTGGGTTCGAGTCTCTCCTCCCAATTGTTGTAATCTAAAAAAAAAAAAAAATCATCTAAGGTTTATTTTAACATTTTTCTTTAAGCATGGTAGAAAATAAGATTTACCGGTAAAAAAGACATATCAATACTCTTTATATTCACCAAAAGGAATAATGGCGCGATGATTTCATTATTTGGTACCGGACCAGTTCAACACTAGCGTCACATGTTTAAACCTCGAAAGAATCAGTATTTATAATCCTCTTCCCAACTTATACTAAAAAAAAAAAAAAAAAACTCTTTATATTCTATTGGAAAAACTAGAAAGGCTTAAATTCAGAACATGGATAGCCAATGACATTGATTCCACGACTAATTTGATTCCGACATTTTATTGTTTTGGGTACAACTTGTTATATCATAATTAATAAATAATATTTGAACCATATGAATTATTTACAAACATGCCATGTAGAGTATTAAAGTCTATACATAATTAGGATATTTTAAACTTTCCTCTTCCCTACTTAGTTGGAATTGACCATCACATCATTATCTTCGAAATAAAAATCCATTAAACATCGGGATCGATTTGGATGAGATTTTAAATGAAAAGTTAATTCAAAAAATTATTTTGAATAGTTAGAAAATTGAAATTTTTGTAATAAATTATTTGGATATATAATTTTATGAAAGAGTTGCAATTAAAAATTTATTTGGATTTTTTAAAAAAAAATTAAAACAATAATTTATTTGGATATGAGTTTGAAGTGAATTTATTTTGAGTAGTTAAAAATGAATGATTAAAAATTCATAATTAAAATGAGTTATTTTGAGTAGATGAAAATGAGTTATTTTGAATAGATAAAAATGAATGGTTAAAAAAGAATACTTAAAAATGAGGAGTAATTTGAATAGTTAAAAATAAATATAAAAATGAATTTTTTATTTTTTATTATTTTGTTAGGAGCGGTTAGTAAATGAAAGATAAAACTTCTTAAAATTGTCAAATTAAAATACCCCATATATTTGCAATTGCGATCATAATATACCATTTAATTAAGTCTCATCTCCCTAAGCTAAATAGAAAGACAACAGCATATAATATTGATATATGAGCTGTGAGAACCTCTATCCACTTCAATCGCATTTTGAATTCAGAAAAAAAAAAAAAAAAGAAGATCATATTATATGTTATTTGTTGACAGAGTTAAGAAAATGGCAACCACGAATTTAATTGGTTTTCTAAGATTATTTATGATTCTATGATGGTATATTTAACTAATCAAAAGTAAATTCGAGTTTTAAAAACTTATTTATTCCAGAAAAAAAAAATGAACTTTTTTAACCAATCAAAAGTACCTTTAAAATTTAAGCAAAATATTTTGCAACCCCTATACCTTTTATAAACAAAGCCACATAATGCTGTTTTTCTTTTTAAAAAAATCTGAAATTATTTATATAAAATAAAGGGAATTTCAAATTCCCTATCCCACATTAGAATTATAGCACCATTTTAAAAATATTACAAATATAACAATTTTTTTTTCAGATACCATTAATAGACTCTATCAAATATTATTAATGAAGTCTATCAGACACACTATTGATGGAGTCTATCAGACATGAGTCTATAAAATCTGATTTTGCTATATTTATAAATATTTTTATTTTTTTACTTTTATGTAATTTTTTTTGCCTTATTGTAATATACATGCAAATCCCCCTAAAATAAAACTTCACTTATAACTTATATCATTTTTAAGTACCTAGGAGAAGTAAAAAAGTTACAAGAATTATATGTTCACATTTCGGTATATATAAAAAAAACCTCTGCTCTTATGTATAACTTAAAAATTAATTTATAGGAGTGTCAAAAAAAAAAAAAAAAAAAATTAATTATAAGATTTTGAAAATCTCCTTACAAATATGAAACAACTTATAGTCATGTTAATGTATATAATAATTAAATATTTAACTATATGTATATATTATAAGTGTTTCCACAGACATTTATTAACCTCCTAACTAATTTCATTAATTTTGTCATTTATAAACTATTTTATAGATATTTGTGCATTTCAAGATCTGGTATTGAAGTTACAATGTGGATGACAAAGCTGTGGGGTGCATGTGGATGCCAGGAGGGTATATTAAGTATAAGAACAATATGGCACATGGGACTTCATAAATTATAAAGTTCAAACTTGTGGATAAATTGTCCTTTTAACTCCTCTAAAAAAACCATTCAAACAAATTTTTACTCGTAACTCTTCAATAAAAATTTATATCCAAACAAATTATTACAAAAATTTTAAAATTTTAATTATTCAAAATGACTTTTCGAACTAATTCCTTATCAAAATCTTATATAAACTATGTATCTTGTGTACTCTCGTTTTGAATGAAAGTAATTTTTAAAAAACGAAAATTATTTATTCAAGATAATTATTTATCTTAAATTGTATTAATAATCGAAGATTATTCATATTTAATTGTGCTCGAATCCTAGCTACGGAAATAATTTTTCAGATTTTTCACTTTCAATTATTATAATTTTTAAAAAAAAAAAAAAATGATCGTAGTTCTTTTATAAATAGCAAAACTCAATAATCTCCCTCTTACACAGTGTGAAGAGTAGAGATTAAGTTCAAATTAAAGTCAACAAATCTAATCCGCTGCTTGTCTTGTGTGAACTTTAATACGAATTTACGCGTTTTAATTAGGTTTTAATTAAAGGTTTTTTTTCTTTTCTTTTTTTTTTTTTTTTTTTTTTTTTTTTTTTTTGTATAGTTAATATATAGTTATTGGGTTGGGTGAGGTGGAGCTTCCAACATCCATGGCTTTGCCTCACCAATTCATCACGTTTTAAATTAATTTCATATCTTCTTTTTCGTCCAGAGATTTTGACTTCCATTCAATCTTCTTTATTTTCTAGTCAAGTTTTAATAGCTTCCAGGATTGCCGGAATTTAAATCAAAATTATGAGTAAAATTAAAGCAAAAGAAATACAAAACGATCAAATATGCATATATTTTTGTTTTATTGAGAAAAAAACATTATATGTATCTTAGTTAATACTGAATATATGTTCTTTTTAGCTACGATCTAAGACTTAATAAAAAAAAAAGCTCCAGTATTATATTAAAAGAAAATATTTTTTATACATGAATAAGTACAGTAACTTTACTTGTTGCTTAAGTGATATCACTTAGATCCACAACAAAAAAATTATATTTTAATGAAGAAAAAAAAATCGTGACTCTAAATGATACCACATAAGCAACAAGTAGAGTCACTAGTATTTCTCTTACATTCTTATCGAATACCATTTAACTATATTCGCTTTAGTTGCATTCCTTTAAGAACTATGTTATACATTTTTGCTACTTTCTTCTCCTTGTAGCATTGCATCAAATTTCTCAAAGAAAATGAAGTTTTTGTTTTTAAGGAAAAAGATGAAATATTCATGAACATTAAAGGTGTATCAATTAAATTTTCAAATTAATAATGCTATTAATTTAATAAATGAAATTTAAATCCTCCTTTGGTGAATTTATAACTAGTTTCACTCGAATACAATTTGTATTCAATTCAAAATTATTTAAATAAAACTATTCTACTCCTCAAATTCTATCCCAGGTAGCCATAGGCAGTTACAAGGGGTGGACTACCAAACATTTTGAAATTAGTATTTTTTTTATTATTATATATCGAAGTGATTCCGACATATGTTTTACAATTTTAATGGATACAATATTAGTTTCAATTTAAGTGTTGCAACCCTTGAAATTTAGGGGCATAAATTGAATTTTTTATTCTTTTTATAATGATTTTTTTTTTCGAGTCATTTTGTGCGCACCACGACTAATGCATGACATTGCATGACCTTACAACATTTAGACGTCAAGGAATTCGGAGGAAATTATTTTCTAAGATAGGTAGCCACTATGGATTGAACTCATCACCTTAAGTACCTCAAGATTTTATTTATTTATTTATTATTTTTTTGATATTCATGGTTGTCAGCTTGCGCGCAACTCGACTAATGTTACGAGATATACTATATGACCCTACAACATTTGGATGTCAAGAAAATCCGAGGAAATTAATTACTAGGTAGGTGGTTACCATAGATTGAACTCATCATTTCCAAGCACTTCAAGATTCTCTTTGGCCACTTGAACTACTCGAGGATCGTTATTTCAAAACCCTTTTTGACAATTAAATCACTTTATTATGGTTAAAAATTCTAACAGAAATAATGAGAGGATTTTTTAGTAACAAATCACTAGTACAAAATCAAGTATCAATGGCGGACACAAAATTTGGATTTTTAAAAACACGGAGTATCAATGGCGGA